>CANXYI011135142.1:0-11468 GCA_948208565.1 Hura crepitans | reverse complement strand
TTTATTGGATTGAATTAATATTTTTTTTCGAAATATAACTAATATAAATTTCTCTTTATACATACCATCCAAGGAAAAAAAAAAAGAAAAATCTAATAGATCATTATATTAATTTATTTTGAATTAATTTAATAAATTTTTTCATACTCCATTTAGATCAAATTAAATGGATTCATAATTGAACTAGTAATTGTATACTCTCATTTAAATTAACTGTTAAATTATTTTTTCAACATTAAAAATGATTAATTTGAAATATAAATCACAATGTGGATAGGGGATAAATAATTATTTAAGTAAAATTGCAGCTCTGAAAATTGTTAGATTATAAAATTTTAATGTAGGTGGTCACGAAGGAAACCGATAAATTGTGTTCAAGTAAATCAATAGTTACAGTGAACGGTGAGTTTCCGGGACCCACCGTTGTTGCGAGAGAAGATGACACTCTTCTTATCAAAGTGGTCAACCATGTCAAATACAACGTCAGCATCCATTGGTGAGTCTCTTAAATAATAATAATAATAATAATAATAATAATTTTGTTATATTAAACGGCTAATAAAAAAAATAATTCATTATTTTCTGTAATTTCTTATTATTAATTCGATTCATATATTAACTTTTAAATTAAATTTGAATAAACAATATTTTTTTCCTTCAATCTTAACTTGGTTTGGTACCACTATATATATATATATATATATATATATATATATATATATGTATATGTAAAATTATTTCTTACCTTATGAGTTAGAAAATTTATTGCTTCTATGAAATGTATATATCTTTTCATTAATTGAATTGATAATAAAATCTAAAAAAAATTACTTTATAAATTCGAAATTAATAGCAAAATTTATTTTAATTGATAAATATTTTAATTGACTTCTTGTGTTATTAATTATAGGCATGGGATTAGACAAATTCGAACTGGATGGGCAGATGGTCCGGCGTACATAACACAGTGCCCAATTCAGCCAGGGCAGACCTATTTCTACAATTTCACTCTTACCGGGCAAAGGGGTACCCTATGGTGGCATGCCCATATCCTCTGGCTTAGGGCTACTGTCCATGGTGCTATCGTTATCTTGCCTAAGCTTGGAGTTCCTTACCCTTTCCCCAAACCCTATAAAGAACATACACTTGTACTAGGTGAGCTCAATTGAACTCTTTTTTTTTTTAGATGAAAATTTTGCTTAAATTTAATTACATAATTTTTGGAGTTGCAGCTGAATGGTGGAAATCAGATGTCGAAGCTGTGATCAATGAAGCCATGAAATCTGGAATGGCACCTAATGTCTCTGATGCTCACACCATTAATGGCCATCCTGGATCTGTCCCCGCTTGCCCTTCTCAAGGTAAGCAACAAGTTTTTATATGCAATGCGTTCAGTGTATTAGATTCGATTCATGCATTAATTAATTCGTTTACATTAATAAATTGCAGGAGGATTCACCTTACCAGTGCATTCAGGAAACACGTACATGCTCAGAATCATCAACGCTGCCCTTAATGAAGAACTGTTTTTCAAGATCGCCGGCCACCAACTCACGGTGGTTGAGGTTGATGCCACCTACGTTAAACCCTTCAATACTGACACAATCGTCATCGCTCCCGGCCAAACCACCAACGTTCTTCTAACCGCTCACCAGAGCTCCGGCAAGTATCTGGTTACAGCCGCCCCTTTCATGGACGCACCTATTGCTGTAGATAACGTAACCGCCAGTGCCACCTTGCATTATTCAGGTAGATTTTCTTCATGGAAATTTCTATTCATGGTAGAGTTCAGGATAGTTTTATTCAATATCCTCCATATAAATTTCCTGGGTGCAGGTACCCTTTCGAGTGCTGCCACCATCATCACCACCCCACCTCCGCAAAACGCCACCCCGATAGCAGCAAAGTTCAGCAATGCCTTGCGTAGCTTAAACTCGAAGAAATATCCAGCCCTGGTCCCATTAAAGATTGATCATTCCTTATTCTTCACCATTGGGCTTGGAATCAATCCTTGCGCTACGTGTGTTAATGGCAGCCGAGTGGTGGCAGATATTAACAATGTCACCTTTGTTATGCCTAAGATTTCTCTTCTTAATGCTCACTTCTTCAACATTTCCGGCGTTTTCACCGATGATTTTCCCGGTAACCCGCCGGTAACTTACAACTACACAGGGACACAACCCACCAATTTTCAGACCATGAAAGGGACAAGAGTTTATAGGCTTGCTTACAACTCCACAGTTCAATTAGTTTTACAAGATACAGGCATGCTTACCCCCGAAAATCATCCCATCCATTTGCATGGATTCAATTTCTTTCAAGTTGGAAGAGGAATCGGCAACTTTGATCCTAAGAAAGATCCCAAGAACTTCAATCTAGTTGATCCTGTTGAGAGGAACACCATTGGCGTCCCTTCTGGTGGATGGGCTGTTATAAGATTCAGAGCTGATAATCCAGGTATGATAAGTTTTTCTATTTTCTTTATAAAGTTATGGATTGAATTTAGATGAGAATTAAAGAAAAATAAAAAGAAATTGATGTGGTTTTGTGAATGTAGGGGTGTGGTTCATGCATTGCCACTTGGAAGTTCATACATCATGGGGATTGAAGATGGCGTTTGTGGTTGACAATGGCAAAGGACCCAATGAATCTCTTCTACCTCCTCCTCCCGATCTTCCCAAATGTTAACAGACAATTTAGTTTTTCTTGTTACACGAAATCTCAATTGAGATTGCAAAAGAGAATGCAAAATTGTTGGAAAAGAGCAGGAAAAAGAAGAAGTTGATAGTGATCTGTTTAGAGCTGAAAATTAATAAGAGTTCTTTTGAGCGTATTGCTGTAAATGAAGCTGCTCCGAGTTGAAATAAGCGAAAACCCCTTTTTTATTTGTAATTTCTATTTTTATTTGTTCTAAATTTGCATTTTAAATTTTTTTTTATTAATTTTCAAAATGTGTAATAATGCAATCGAATGTTAATTAAATAGTTGGAAATTGTTGAAAGAAAACTTAATATAAAAATTTTCAATTTTATTTTCAAAATGAAAGATAATAATATTTTATAGTATATATTATATTATTTAATATTAAATTTATATTTTTTAAAATTTAATTATTGGCTAGAGTTGCGAAAATATATCACGGGAAAATTACCGTAAAACGACGTAGTTCCAAGCTTTCTTATCCTCTCCCTCGCGTTTCCTTCGCCTTTCCCCGCCAATTCATCCCCAACGACTTTTTCACAAGCCACCGCACACTAGCTGCATATTACTCCAGTCAGCCGCCGCTACTGTAGGTAACACTTACCCTCAGTTTTTTCTGCATTCTCTGATTATTCTATCCTTTGATTTCCACACTCTGATTTTTGTATGCTTGTGCTCGTTAGATTACATGATTTGCTGGTCCAGCTTTGCTGTATAATTGCATTTTCTGTTTGTTCTAAATTTGCAGATTGGCCAAAAGGATATAATCTCCTATCCATACAGACTGATTAATCAATTTCTGGAGATTCAATTCTCAAAATCCTGAAAATTCTATACGGTTCTGAAGATCTTTAAATCCCTATATCGAACGAGACCATGAACAGTCCAAATTAGCAAATTAGACTTTCCTGTATAGCCGATGTCTTTCATTTCTCTTTCATTAGCTACTTCTATCAAGCAAGTTTTCGATCCTATCCCATCTTCAACCTTGTCTCCTTCACGATTACCCTTAGCGGTGTTCCAAATTCACTCTAACACAACTAGAACCCACTTTCACCTCCTCTGTGCAACCAGAAGAGATGTCTGGACAAGAACCTCAGTGCATAAAACACAACCATATTATCCTAGAAGGCAAAACAGAGAGCCGGTGTATTTAGACCACAGTGTGGATATGAATGAGCTATTAACCTCAATCAGTCAAACCCAAAACGAGCAAGAACTCTACTCCTTGCTTTCGCCGTACAAGGACAGGCAACTATCTATCCGTTTCATGGTCTCACTTCTATCACAAGAATCCGATTGGCAAAGATCTCTTGCTCTTCTTGATTGGATTAATGATATTGCACGCTATTCTCCTTCTGTGTTTGCCTACAATGTCGCTTTGCGTAATGTGCTTCGGGCTAAGCAGTGGGAGCTTGCTCATGGGCTGTTCGATGAAATGCGGGAGAGAGCTCTCGCTCCCGATAGGTATACTTACTCTACACTTATCACTCATTTTGGAAAAGCTGGTATGTTTGATTCGTCCCTGTTTTGGCTCCAACAAATGGAGCAAGATCGTGTGTCGGGTGATCTTATTTTGTATAGCAACTTAATTGAGCTTTCGCGGAAGTTGCGTGATTATTCCAAGGCTATTTCAATATTCATGAGGCTGAAGAGGAGTGGGATTACGCCTGATTTGGTTGCTTACAATTCCATGATTAATGTTTTTGGAAAAGCTAGGCTGTTTAGGGAGGCAAGGCTGTTATTACAAGAGATGAGAGAGATGGGGTTTACGCCTGATACAGTTAGTTATTCAACACTTTTGAGTGTTTATGTTGAAAATGAGAAGTTTTTCGAGGCTTTATCAGTTTTTGCTGAGATGAATGATGCCAAGTGCCCACTTGATCTCACCACATGTAATATTATGATTGATGTTTATGGACAACTCGATATGGTTAAGGAAGCAGACAGATTATTTTGGAGCATGAGGAAGCTGGGGATTGAGCCAAATGTTGTCAGTTATAATACCCTTTTGAAGGTCTATGGTGAAGCTGAACTTTTTGGGGAAGCTATCCATTTATTTAGGTTGATGCAGAGGAAAGATATTGAGCAGAATGTTGTTACTTATAATACTATGATCAAGATATATGGAAAGTCACTTGAGCATGAAAAGGCCACAAATCTTGTGCAAGAGATGCAGAAAAGAGGAATTGAACCAAATGCTATTACATACTCAACAATCATAGCTATTTGGGGTAAGGCAGGGAAATTGGATAGGGCAGCAATGCTGTTTCAAAAGCTGAGAAGTTCAGGGGTTGAGATCGATCAGGTCCTTTATCAAACAATGATTGTAGCTTACGAGAGGGCAGGTTTGGTTGCCCATGCTAAGCGTCTGCTTCATGAGCTCAAGTGTCCAGATAATATCCCTAGAGAGACTGCCATCAAAATACTTGCCAGAGCTGGCAGAATAGAAGAGGCCACATGGGTTTTTCGTCAGGCTTTTGCTGCTGGGGAGGTGAAGGATATATCTGTATTTGGATGCATGATTGATATTTTATCAAGGAACAAAAAGCCTGCAAATGTTGTGGAGGTGTATGAGAAGATGAGAGGAGCAGGTTATCTCCCTGATTCTGACGTGATTGCTCTTGTCCTGAATGCCTACGGAAAATTGAGAGAGTTCAAGAAGGCAGATGCTGTCTACAGAGAAATGCAGGAAGAAGGGTGTGTTTTTCCAGATGAAGTTCACTTTCAGATGTTGAGCCTTTATGGTGCAAGAAAAGATTTGGTAATGGTAGAATCCCTATTCGAAAAGCTGGATTCTGATCCAAACATTAACAAAAGAGAGCTGCATCTCGTTGTTGCCAGCCTATATGAAAGAGCAGATAGATTGAATGATGCATCACGAATCATGAGCAGGATGAATAAAGAAAATGTGTTGAGATGATACCCATTATGTACATTCGAAACTTCCTGGTGCTCTGAGGAATTCGCCGATTATTGCAAGTTGCATGTTATTCGAAGATTGCATTTTTCCACCTTTCTGAAAAATGAAAATGGTGTCCACATCCAAAAAGACGCATAAGAGTAGCTGAAGTTTTGAAGATTTAGAGTGTATATCAATGTAATGGAAGTATGTATTCTAACTTCACTGAAGAACATCAATTTAAAGCGTTCAATGTCTCTGCTCATAGTGCTGTTTCTCTTCTGAAATCAAATACAATTTGTGCTGAATGAAGCACGATTATAGCATAGATTATAGATGGTCCAGGCATATAGGTACTAATTTCAGAATATTGTTTTCAACAGAGCCACATCGCAAGTATTTCGTGTTCTTCTGCGGTTGATTTTTGCTCAAAGTCAGTGGGAGATACCGGGACGTAACAAAATATCAAATTCTCGATTTTCATTAGCTTAATTCTGATGAAGGTTCTGGCTTGTTTCTGCAGGAAAATACTCACGAATTCTTGATCCATGGAAACTAGATCACGGTGTCGTTGCAGAGAGTTCACAGCTCCAACTTGTGGAATTTTGGGCCAGCGTGGATTTGGTGAAAGAAGGCCCTTGACTTCCATGGGTCGCTGATTCTTCCTATGAATTTTCGTCAAATGGCCTTACCTTATGGGTCCATGTATGTATATCTACTCATTCTTCCAATGAATTTTTTTTTATAAATAAATTCAATTATAAATTATCATATATATAAAAATAATTTTTTATAAAAACTTGTATGGTTGATAATATTTTTTTGGTGCTAAATAAGATAAGTAAGATTTGGAAATTACTATTTGAAAAGAATTTAAACTGAAATTAGGAAATTATATTATCCATAAAACATAATGCATGTGCAAAAGAAGTTCAATTTGATTTCAAAAAAAAAAAAATCAGATTATATTATATGATCCTCATGGTCGCTCATGAAATTAAAAAAAAAAAAGATGAATTATGAATGAGACTATATAATTATTTAATGAAAAAAAAAGTCTTTTTTTGACTTTTCATAAAAAGGGAATAAAAAAAGAACCTTTCCTTTAATGGAAACCAATTGACAGCGAAACTCCAAATATTCTATTTATTATAATTTTTATGAGTATTATATTTTTCATTATTACAATTATTGAGACATAAATTTTAAATTTGATTCAAAATTTATATTCTGTAGTCCACAATCTGTTCTAAGAAAAAGGGGAAATTGCCCTAGTTGCTGTCCCAACCTCCCTGTCAAGGGTCAGTGCCAACTATATATATCTAAAGGGTATGTCCTTTATTTAATTGCTATCATGTTCTTCATTTAATTGCTTTATGACAAAAATTATATATTTGTACCATAAAATCTTATTTAGCCTCAATCAAGAAAATAATTATTACAATCAATTTTATTTTTTTATTAATATAAGTAATTATTTTTCTTTTCTATATAGCCTCAATCCTATTAAAAAAATCCAATAGTGATAAATTTGCAACAAAATCCATAATTCCATACTAAAAATCGAATTACTTTAATAATAAATTAGAGTTCTCAATTACAGAAATGTACTTGATGAGTACTAAATTAATTTAAATTCAATTATCAAGACTTCTTCTCTTTTAATTAATAGTCGCCAATTCAAGATATTAAGTTTGTAGTAAAGAACGTTTTACTTTTTTATGAGTTTGTTAAATTAATAAACTTTAGATATTGGAAAAATATATAATTAGAAATTCAGAAAGATTTTAAAATGAATTTTTTTAATGGCATATCTCTTGCATATGAAGGCAGGTTTGGTGTGTCTTACTAATTAAATAATCAATAATAATTTTTTATTTGTGTATTTTAATGGAGAAGGAAAGCCTGGAGCCAACTAAGTTAAATAATGATTATTAGATAAAAATAAAAATGACAAATTAAATATTAAATAATGCATTTTTTAAAACTTTTAAAAGACTTTTCTTTCTCATGTTTCCCATATTGTGTAGGCTGTCCTCCAAACATTGTGAATATATGGAGAATATATGACAAAAGCAACAATTTTCAAAATGTTTCCATTCAATTAATTATTTACATGAATTTCATCAATAAAAGAATTTATATATTACCGAGCTATTGTGTTCTCAAGGTGAACTATGTTCTTTTTATAATATTATTATTTATCACCGTATTTTTTTATAGATTAATCTAATTATAAATTATCGTGTATATAAAATTTAATTATTTTATATACATGATAATTTATAATCACTGATCTATTATAGATTAGATACACATTAATTTTTTCGTATATTTGAGTTTATTATTATTATTAGATTAAGTTTTTCAAACACCCAAATTTACAAATTTCATAAATTTAAATATGTAAATTTGATAAGTTAAATAATGTACTTTCAAATGAACATCATCATATATTATTTAAAATGGAAAATAATTTTATACACATCAAAAACCTATCTTTAAGCTCTTATATTTTTCTGAGTTTTTTTTTATTAAGTTGTTATATTTTAATTTTATAGCATGGAATTATTTTACTTTTAGTTTTCTTATTAAGTCTTTATTGAATTAAAAAAAAAATACATATCAAATTTTAATATTTTTCATTGAATAAGGACTTGATGCAGAATATAATAAAAGTACGGAAATTCAATATTACACATAAATTTAATAACAAAAAATCTAAAAAATTAGAAATATGTTTGGTGTAGAAAAAAAATAAAATTAAAAATAGAAAGAGTGATGGGTAGGGACGGATGTAATGTGGACAATTCAATAAGAGGGAGTAAATGGACACGTTGTCTCATTGAATTTGGGGGTGAGAAGTTCGAGGCAATCTCCGGTTGGAAAGGATGTATTGGCCTTACCCTCGACAATACAACATCTTGCATGTGCGTCAATCAAAGGCTTCTCGTTCTTCTTTCCACTCCGAAGGGATGGGTTCAAATGCAACTACTCAGGTTTTTTTATTTTTTTGTGTGTTTTAAATTAAAATTTTAAATTTATTTTTTAAAAAAATAAAATGTTTAAAACTTTAATTTTTTAATAACAGTTAAAAATCAATTATTATTCAATAATAATTGTAAATATGTATTTATTTATTTTATCAAAAATCAAATCGTTTGATAATATAATAGGTATATAAATGTTCAAAATTTTTAAAAAATAAGTTTATTATATATTAAAAATATTATATCGTCTACTTCAATTGCTGAAAATACTAAAAAATAAGTGTAATATTCACGTATCAGTGTTTTAAAGAGATTTTTATATTTGATAATTTCTATATAATTGTCAAGGATAGCTTGATTTTTGACCAAAAAATATATACATTGTTTCAATTATTATAAAATCATACCTCAAAATTCCTATTGTTATGAAAAAAATTAAATTTATAATTATTATAAATCTCAAATGTTGATATTAAATTTATAGTTATCCCTTATATTTATTTATATGTTCGATACAATTTTTCAATTAAAAAAGGTCCATATATTTTTAGATATTTTCTGAAATTGAATTACAATTTGTACTGAGTTGTACACTTTAAATGTGAATTTGACCTGAATATTCAAAACTTTTTCTTCAGATGAACTTAGCATAATATTGTAAGCATTCATTTAGTATATTAAATATTACGGTATTAATTATTAAATTTATATTTTTTAAAACTTAATTATTTATAATCAATTATTAAATATTATGTATTATTATAAGTACGGTTTTATTTTTTTTAAATATAGAAAAAGCAGCTGTTTTTGGCACTTATATATGATTTTAAAAAAAAGTACAGTACTTAGATAATAATTATTGGGGAAAGTTAAATGCAAGTTGTCGGTTATTTGAAATGAATGGAAACAAAGATTCAAGCAAGTGGGTACCAAATAATAATGCCTCATAAACACAAATATATATATATTCACACATTTCTTTTAGCTAATGTTATTTCCATTCCCCCCCAAAAATAATTAAGACCTTTCTAGGAAGAATACGACCCTCGATCCTTAATTTTAGGGCTTTAGTTTCGGTTCTAAAAATTCAAAAATTAAATATAAAAAATAAAAAAATTTGATCCTTTCAAAATGATTGAAGCCGTGCTCGTTTTTTATGTCACTAGGCATTATTCTAGATGCGATTGTAATTTAACGGTTCTATTTTAAACTGAATAATAATAATAATTTATTTTAAACATGATTTTTTAACTTTTTTTCATTTAAATATTATTTCCAAAATTCATTAAAAAATTATTTATATTTTTATTTTACTGTTGCTTTGACATTATAAATACATTTAGATATTTTTTAATCATTTTTCTCTATATTAGTTACTTCAACTGTATATTATAATATTGATAGTTAAATTTATATTCTCTAAAATTTGATAATTAATTATTAATGATAAAATTTTAAAAAATATAAATATAATAAAAAATACTGAAATGCGCAGAGTACGGAACGAATATTCTTAACTACATAATTATCAATTAGCATAAATATAATAATATTAACTGAACAAAAATATTTTAATTAATTTTAAAAGTGGAATTTAGAAAGTAATCATTTTATTAACCAATGAAATAACGACACGTAATGAAATCAGGGCGGTGCAAAGGGATACAGTTCCTTGAGATCATAAACAGTTCAATAATGTTGGAGACTGCCCAATAAGAAGCGTTGTAACCGTGTGCGGGGCCCGCATCTCCAAGTTGCGCCCCAAGTTTTTTGGTTTCATTCTCTCTCAATCTCGACCTTTCGTTTGGCGGCTTCAAACCCACCATTGCACGCATTCGTAATTTTCAGAATATTACTTTTCTTTTTTATTTTTGTTTTAGTTGTGCATTCCAAATTTAGGAATCAAAAAAACATTTGGATTTTACAAATCTAAGTGTCTCAAAAGTTACTGAAATCACAAACTCAAGCCTTTTTTTAAAATAATTTCATGACGGTTAATTCAAATTCATGCGGATAAAGTTATAATAAAAAAAAGAATTTTTTAAAAATATTATATTATAAAAACTTAAATTTAAAAATTTTGATTAAAGGACAAGCGATTTTTATCGGCATATCTCATCATTTGATTGTATAAATTTAGTTACTCAATTTTTATTTAGTTTTAATTGAGTTAGACTTTTTTTATAAAGAATTCAAATTTAATAATGCGTGAAATTATTTTTCACGAGAAATGTGTTTTGGTTAAAATTAAGAAAAAGAATTATATTAAACAAAGTCATTTTAGGTTTCTAGTGCAAGTGAATATTTTTGACATATTAATAAGTGGTTGATAATTTGTATTTGAGATAATAGAGATATAAAACTCTTTTTTTGAAATAATCAATAACCATATTTTTGCAATGGATAACATTTTCCTAAAGAATAGAATTTCTATATATATATATATATATATAATTGTACTACATATATATCATGAATGGTTGATCTTTATTTGGGGTTAATCAAACGGTCATGATTTATTTAACTGTTTTTATTATTATTTTTTTTAATGAAGAAAAGAAAAGAGAGACAGAATTATATATTAGAAAGAACTTTTTCATTGAGTTGCAGTATCCATAGACCCAATACCTACCAATCACAAGCTACCACCTTCGATCTCTCTCTTCAAGCTTTTAGCCAAAAGCTTAGATTCATTCCTTGGAGCTGTGAACCTTTTCTTTGTGCTCGTTATCAGTGTTCTTCTTCTTCTCTCTCTTCTCATTTCTTATATTTCTCTGCCTGTTCTTTCTTTTTCTTTCTCTTTCCTTCATTTGCTCAGACTTGTAGAAAAAGGAGCAAAGAGGAGATATCTTTTCTCAGCTTTTGTTTTTCACTCA
>CANXYI011135087.1:0-11577 GCA_948208565.1 Hura crepitans | reverse complement strand
CACATAAAGCATTCTCATTACATCCTAATCACATTAAATATATCTTTATTTTTCATAAATATATGTGATTACATCATTTCATGTTTTTTGTGCTAGATGTTGCTTTAGGCAGCATAGATTCACTAATCTAATGATTGCTCTAGGTAGCATAGACTCATTGCTTTAATGGTTGCTTTAGACAGCACAAACCTACTACTATAATAGTTGCTTTAGATGGCAATGTTACTCATTTTCACACTTGGTTTTCTACCATCATGCATTTCACACACACATCTAATTTTTAATCATTGATTTAAGGCATTATACATGTATTCCACATTTTACAACTATCACATATCATTTACACCAAATTAATCAATTTAATGTACACACTTTATGCATTAGAACACATGTTTTTCAAATTCAAAATCATTTGTACACATACTATAAGGGATACACTTACTTAGATAGCTTTAGAATACCCTTTAGAGCATCCAAAAACCTTCTCTAACCTTTTCCCCTTGCTTCCTTCTCATCTCTTTTAGAACATAACCTTAATCCACAATCAAAAATTCATAATAAATCAAATATTCTTCAATTCTTCAAATCAACCATAAATAACTCTTATTGGCATCCAAATAAACCTTAGAAAAATATCAAAGGTCGAAAATGAACACTTACTTGAATAGGTGTCACTATTCATCAAGCATTTTTCATTCCAAATTTCTTCTAATTTAATCCATTTTCTCTTCAATTTCCATCATAAATTTACTTGAGCTACCCTTAAAAGTTGATTTGAGGTGGAATTTGTGTTTAGATCAAGCTTAAAAGGAGCTTGGTGAAGCAAAAATGGTAAAAAGCTGTATAGAAATAACATGAAGAATAAGAGAAGGGAAAGAGGGGCTGGTTGCTACCCATAGGTAGATTTTTTTTTCCTTTTATACTCCTTCATCAAAGGCCAAGATCAACTCATTAAAAATCCAATGGCCTATGTTTTTGCCTTTTCTTAAAAATCCTCTTTCATGCCATTTTATTTTTATTCTTTTATTCTAAACATCAATTAACACATGTAAAAATCCCATTAATTCACTTGAAATAATATCTGAATGTCTAAAAAAATCCATGCTCAAAAATCACGAAAAATCGAGTTAAATCGATATTTAAATCTTCACTTGATTTTTATAAAATACTTCTTGATGTCCAAAAATTCCATTCCACTTCCATCATATCCCTCAGTATATTTGAGCCTCAGGATGTGATATTTCTAGGTCCATCTAAGGAAAAACAAAATATTTCTCCATTCAGATTTAACTGTCACTATTCACGATAAACTGCCGTAAAATATTAACTTTTATTTTTAACAATCTTCATGGCCTTATTTCCACTTCAAACTTTACCCAAAAATGTTTTATAATATTTCCTTTCATCCTGCAACATTAGTGTAACCTGGGTCTCAGGAAACACTATTCACCTCATAAAAGCACTATTCATAAATATTATTGTTATCAATTGTTTACCAATCAAATGTTATCATATTCATTCCAAACTACATCCATAACCTATATGTAATATAGGTCCATGATTAGTAAGATAATCAAACTCTGATTACATCTCGACAGTTGCTATCCAGCACTCCGAGATTTACTATTCATAACTATATTTGTTATCACTTATTACTTATCCAAATGTCCTTATTTTCATACCAAAATGCACTTGCATCTTATACATAACATAAACTCTTAATTAGTAAGAAAATCCTATTCACTTCCAAAAAATCACTATTCATAAATTTTTGAGGTGCACTATTCACGAATCCCAAGATTATTGAGGCGTTACACTTCTTACTCACTCTCTCTATCCTTATCATCTAAAGAGAGCATTAATTTCTTAAAAATCTTTAATGCCCTCAATTTCCTCCAAATGTTGCGAAGCGTAGCCACCCTCCTAATTAACTCATTGTGCAAAGAGAATGAGGGATCAACATATATCATGCACATCACACATGTCATGCACACATGCGTACTTAACTAATAATTATAGGAAAAGACTCACAGTGAGAATGCATGTCTCATCCACCATTGATCATCTAAAGGCCTCCACTACTCGAGCAGTCCTCTCAACTGAAGCCTTTCTAACCTAGCAAAACCTAAGCAAGAAATGTCATGTACAATTAAATCAACAGATTAAACAAAGAAAGTTATAAGGGTCATACTAGTGTGGTGTTTTTCGATTCAAAAGGCACTAGCTAATTGTCCTCGATCCTAAGGCATGCAGAGGTCAACTCCCTATCAACATCATATCGCATATAGCTCAGCTCAGGTACATCAATAAGAGTGCCAACAACTTCACCAGGCATCAATGAAAAGCCAGCAGCTAGAGTTAAAGTCTCACCCTAGGAGTACGCATTAAAGGAGGTGAAAATTGAGGTCTTTGGGAGCTAGAAGCCATCCTTGCCCTCTTAATAGAAGAAAAAGGATCAGCCTCATAAGCAGGATCAGAAGGCTATAATGCAATATACAATCAAAAACCATATTTAGAAACTACATTTAGAAGGCAAAAATAAGAGTACCTAAGGAGCGAGGCCCAAAGTATAAGGTACCCGAAGAAGCAAATGAGATGATGCCCAAGAAGAATAACCTCCTCCTTCACTCTCCACCAAGGTGTCCCTCAGCACACCTGCAATCATACCCTACACAAACTCCAAATCATCTATATACCTCCCAAATAGCATAGAATTAGGAGAACATTGAGAAATGTAGCATGTATTAAAACCCATGTGCCAACTCAGCACCCTTTCTCCTAAAAACTAAGAATAAGCCTCTAAGGTCATCAACAAAATCCTCTGAGAGGACAACTCTTGAATAGAGTGAAGGAAGTCGGACATCTCCTCAATAGGATAGACCCACCATGCCAAGTCAATTTGAAAAGAACTAGGTAAACATAAAATTCATAATAAATGAACTAAACTAACCGAAGTGTTTACATGTGCAAGGTCACTCACATCAGTCCAAGCTCGAGAGCTAAGGTACTAATGATGATACACTAAATACAAGGCATTCTAAGGCCCCAAAGATAGCTGAGTCTACCTATCCATCATTGGATACCAGCTCATATGGGTGTGGCAACAAGTGAAGCTCATAAACCTATGAGAAACAATGTTAGAATCAAAAGGAAAGGCACTCATAAAGAAATGGAAAAGACCTATGGGGGTTGCTCACCAGGACGCCTAAAACAAAGCCCTAAACAAAGTAATAGCTCTTTTTAGTCCGAGCCACCATGTCTAAGCTCCTGTACATCCATCCAAGTGAAAAGAAGCACTAGTTCTAAGAACTGATGCTCTCAATCCACTCCAACACAGGGAGAAAGCTCTAGCTCATATTGCCATTAGCATTGGCAAATAGAGTGGTCCTCAGGAGGTACAGGATAAAACAGCAATTATACAGTCCACCTCAGGCTAACTAGTAAGAGCAACATTAACCCATTACTTATACAAATCTATTCACTAAATGCTACCAGAATAGTCTTAGGGCACAAATCCCAATAAGCTCCTCAACTCTTAGAGTCAAAGGAAATGATAACTATAGCTGATATCAAAAGTAATCGCTTGCCCAGTACATGGCATGCTAGTAATAAATGCATAATCAAATGGGGTAATCATCAGCTCCCTAAAAGATAGATGGAAGTTGTGCATGGTGTCCATGTATCAAGGCTTAGAGTGCCTAAAGATCACTATGAAAATCTCCTCTAACAAGGTGATTTACGAAGGTCTGAAAGCTATCACTCTCACCCTATCCTTGACCTGAACAGGCATCACTGAGTACCATTGTTATGGATAAGACAAGGTACCCTGACACTTAAGAAGTGTCTGCATGAAAAGGTAACATAAGGGAATTATTAGTGTTCATATGAACCAGTCACAAATAAGACTCAAAGCCACATACGCATGGACTTAAAATGAGCAGAATCTAAAATAAAGTCTACACGGACCAAGGCTAGCCAAGATTCACATGGATCTTAACAAACAAAAGTGCACAATAAACATAGGATAAACAAAAGCACAAAAGGCCTAAAAGGGTTCAAATAAAGTCCACACAAACCTAGTAGCAACACAAAAATATGTCTATATGGACAGCTACCCTACCACATGCAAAAATACACAATAAACACTCTTAACACTTCTATCAATCTATGCCATGGATGAAGTCTGCATGGACCAAACATGCCTTAACTAGAATAGGTCTACACGGACCTATCAAACCAAAAGGACGAAAATGGCAAAGAAGATAATAAAAAACCAAAAAAAGGCATAAAATAAATCTAAAAGGATGGAAATCAACCTGAAGGTAAAACTCTAAGCAACGAACGAGGTCTGCCAAGACCGAAACTAGCTCACCATAGTGGATCCCATTTACCAAAGCTATATTTTTAGGGCAGTTAATGGACAATAAAGGAAGAAAACCCTCTAAAATGGGCATCAAAATGTCTATTATCAGAGGCAAAGGTGGAGAACCCATCATCAATGGGAGTAACAATGGCATCAGAGTCCCTCTAGTCACTGTGGCATTACCAAAAAAAAAAAAAAAGAAAAGGAACTAAAAGGTGAGAGGTAGGCCATTAAAGGTCTTTCCAGAAGAAAAGAGAGAGAAAATCACTAAGAGGAGAAAAAAATGAAGGAGAAGGAGAAAAGATCGACAATTTTCAATCTGTCACTCAAAATCCGCACGAACTTACCTGCACGCATTCTCACAAACTAATACTCTAGCCCATAGTGCGCACAGATTAGCCTCACAGACCTATGGCATCATCCGCATAAACTTATGCTTTAGCCCAATTTCCAAAGGCCCGTAGTCCACACCGATCATGTTCACAAACCCATGACTATGTCTGCACAAACCTTTCACCTTCCAAGTCCGCATGACCCTTGTTTGTCTGGGATATCTAAAAACACGACCCTAAAAAGGCACAAAAATAATCAGAACAACGTCAAAAATAGAATAATGCACAGAAATGAGTGAGAATTTGCACTTAAATGTGAGAAATACAAGAAAAATTGATTCGTTAAAAAACTATATAGGCCATTTTTTAATAATGAACTTACATACATTTTTTCAATTAACAAAATTTATTTCTAGCCAATATTTATCAGCATCATTAACTAATGGACAAATAAATCTATTTTATTTAGTTTTTTTGAATCAATAAAATGAATTTAACCAATCATTAAATTAGGTTTTCTATTTTCGTTTAATTTTGAATAAATTAATTGAATTTAGCCTCAATATCAGCTCAATAACACATGTTGTTTTCCATATAGTTATCTTTTCTGTGTTTAGAAAATGCATACATGGTCAAAAATGCTTTATTTTAGCTAGAAACAAAAAAGGTCAAAATAGGTCAATTCATTTAGTTTCTTTTGAAACTAATAATTCAACCCTTTTCTTTCAAAATTTCTAAGTACATTCAATTGTTTTCAACGTAGCATCACTAACTAACTTAGATGAGAGGCTATTTTTTCATTAAAAGTTGGAAAAATGAAGACTCAATGGAGGGGAATTAGCCTTTTAATCCTCCTAAGTTGTTAAATTAAGGATTAGTTGTCTCAAACATCAAATCACCTCTTTCATCCATCATTATCCAGCAAACAAACCTGAAATAGGGTTTTTTAAAGGTACAACATGCCAATAGAGCTAAAGATCAATAATTATCTTAAGAAAATAGAGCCTGCTTACTTCAAGCATCAGCTACACCCCCTTTAAAGAAATGAATGGGCCACAGCCTTTTCCTTCTATTGGAGATTTTCAAAATCCTCTTTATTAGCATCCCTTGTTTCATAGATAACTTTGAGTCGATCCTTGAAGGATTACCCTTGAAATCCTAATCTTTTCTCGCTCTATTTAAACATCAACCCCATCTTCTAGGGAAAGGATGCTAACAGTAGCTCTTCACTTGTGTAGCTACAAATCCAACCTCAATACTATTTGGATTTAGCTCCTAGTTAATCCAACATTTCTATAATTTTTCAACCTCGTGCTAATCATCTAAACCTCATCATCATGTGTAATATTTTTTATTAAACCCAATGCTAATCCACAACACTATCATACATTTACTCTTCGAATTCAACTCCACGTTAATTCAACAACTTCATCATACCTTTACCATGGATTCAGCTTCATATTATTCCGCAATATCATTATATATTTACTCTTTGAATTCAACTCCATATTAATTCGATATCTTTATTACATCTTCACCATGGATTTAGCTTCATGTTAATTCACAACATTATTATACATTCTCTTTTTGAATTCAACTCCACATTGATTCGGTGTTTCTATCACATCTCCATGGATTCAACTCTAAGTTAATCCAACACTTCTATCGCATAATGGATTCAGCTCCATGCTAATTCAAAATTATCAATTTTTCTTTGGATTTAGCTACACATTAATCTAACCACTATAATACATCAAGCTTCACTTTTTTAGATTTAGCTTCATGCCAATTCAATGAACACTCGAGTCAATCCAAAACTCAACTTATTAGGTAACATAAGTAAGTATCTCTTTTTTACTTTGTTATGCACTATTTTGATTTTTGTATTTTCATAACACACACCAAAGTAAGGGAAACTGTAGATGCCTTACCTTTTTGGCCTATGATGATAACCAGAGATAGGTTTAAGCAACAAAGCCAATAACCAAGAACCTAGGTCCATACAGACTACCTCGATACAAGTCTGCCCTGACTTAATACTATGAGGTCCACACCAACTAACCAAGGCCTAACCTAACCTAAGGCCCATGATTCGCCCTAACTAACTAAAGCCCATATCCACACAAACTACTTAGACTTAGCCCAAGGCCTATAAATTGCTAGGCTAAACCCAAAGTCTAAGTTTGCATAGACGTCATCACCCATAATCTGCATGGACTTGCCGATAAAAAGCTTTTAGAAGTGTGAACTTTTTATTTAGATTTTACTTTTTAATCCTATAATGACTTTGCCTCTTTTGAATGGGAGAGTCATCCCCTAAGCCTATAAATACCTTTTCTTAGGTATGAGGAGGAAGAGGCAATTAGAAAAGGCCAAACCTACTATTTCAAGAGTCTAGGTGTGGACTTCAAAGTAGGATTAATCTTCTAGTCCTTAGCCCACACTTAAACCAATCCTTTTTCTAAAACCCAACTATTGCATCGTTGCTTAAAGCTTATTAACAAGGTAAAATCTAAGGCTTATATTGTTCACTATTGTCATCCATTTGTATTACTTTTGTAAACTAATTATCTCCCATGATTAATCATTCATAAGGTGATTCCGTGTAATCCCCATATTGATTATAGGAGTAGGTTGTTCTTTTGAATTAATTCGATCATATTTCCTATTAAGATAGTGTAATTATTCTGTAATTGACACTCTAATCACATGGACTTATCTTAATGCATGATAAGGTCTACACGTACTTAATATATTGATATATATATGATCTAATGTCCATGCGGACTATTGTTTGATAATAGTTTTCCATTTACTTTGTATACTATGATTTAACGTATCATGTTTTCCATGTTGACATGCCTGTATACCATTATCATGTTGTACGACAATGATGTTCCTTAATATGCATATTGTTGATATCTAGAATTCATGCATGGTCCGCATGGACTCTTTTTCACAAGGATCATAGTCCACATGGATATATATGTTTTATGCAAGCTTATTCTATTGTGTGCTCTGTATGGACTCCCTTTGATAAGGAGTGTAGTCCACATGGACATATGTTTTGAATTCCAGTTCTTATGAATATTTGTATTTATCTTTATGTTTTCCTTTTTATGATTAATTTTGTCATTATTTTAGTTATAATCATCATTTAGGCATGTATCATGACTATTTGTATTTGCATTACCTATGTTGTTATCATTTTGTTCAATGTTGTTATTAGGTCCTCACGGACCATTATTTGTGTTACTAATCTCTTTCCCTAGACTTGTATAAGATTGACCATTCTCACTGGGTAGGAGGTTCGGACGAACATATTAGCCATGATACATCGTACTCTGCACAGACATAGATCAGAGCCATACTGACTTTGTACAGACTTGACAATACAAAGATGAGACCAAATAGCCTATTCTCTATTTGTTTATTTGATTTTGTACCTTTTAATTGTCCTGACTATTTTAGGTTGTAATAGGTAGCTTAATAACTCATTTTACACGCCAAAAGCCTAACCTCACATCAATGGTTTTCTATCTAATTAATTGGTGTTTTCTTAATAAAATGGTTTTGAATTTTCCTTAATAAAAGTCACGTGAGAAAATGTATTTTAACAAAGGTCAATCTTCTAGAGATAGGAGTTGGGCAATTACCGCTAATTCCTACAGAATTATGAGTAGTTGTTAGGTTAAACCTCAACTAATAGATGACCCAATTTCTAGATGTTAGTACACACTAATGCTTGTTATATATTTCAATATTGCAATTTATTTTCTTTAAGTGAAAATGTGATATGAATGCCTTAATTAAAATGCTTGCTTGCATGATACAGGATTGATAAATGTTCGAATATAAAGGAAGGCATATTATTAGAGCATAAATAAGATCTTGTTCTGAACCCTTTTTGGGTAAAAGATCAGTGGTCCTGGTGTAGAGCCAGGTGGCGACTCCACACACTAATCGCCTCCTTCCCAGTAAAATACAATAAATCTACAATTATCTTTTCAACCATGGTTACCCTTATTCAAAAAAGAAGAAGTTTTCTAATTCTTACTAGGCCAATCAACCAAAAGCATAAGCCTAGGCAAAAGTTAAGGAAAATTGAGAAAATATTTAGCCAAGAAAATCTTCAAACTGGCTAATAACAAAGATATCATCTATGCAATACTCGAAAAGGTTAAAAGGATGCAATTCAACATATAACCAAAGTAAAAGGATTCAAAACATTGGGTGCACGAAGCTAGCACCCACAGCATGCTACTCATTGATCTAAAAAGCTTCATCAACCTTTAATGATGTGAGCTTCAAGATATATCACTCCAAGTTTATAGTCTGCAAAAGTTCATGAGCTTTAAAACATATTAGATTCCAAAGGATACAAGTTCAGATCTAATCAATTGGAGTCTACACAACGAATTCAAGCCATTCCAAAAATTGAAAGTCTTTATCCAACTAATCTAAGATAGCACGATCAAATCCCAAGACTTAACAAAATGTGGATAAGCTAAATTAAAAAAATAAATAAATAAATAAAAGAAGCTCGCTAGGTTAAAAACTCATGAAAGGCGATCTAGGCAAAAGTTAGAGTATACCTTGCTAGATCGAAAACTCGCAAAGGGCAATCTAGGCAACAATTAAAGGTAGAGAGAAAATATTTAGTTACAAAATCTTCGGACCAACTAATAACAAGGATACCATACTATGCAATCACATACATTTGTATGCTTTATCACTTGTTCATCACAATCATTCATTCTTTTCACATGCTTTAATGTTCTCCCCATGAAATTAACATTTTGCCTCGCCACCTTCATGGCACATTTCACTTTTCATCTCAACTCAACCTTCTTCTCCACACCTCCCTTTCATTCCTTCATCACCCCAACCTAGCCTACCACTTCGTACCTTCACTTTCATCAAACCCAAGTTTTTCTTATGACAAGTCTGAAAGGAAAGTGATCTCAATAACAAAACATGTATTAGTTCATGCATATAGACACATAGTTGCCCATACATCCAAAACAAAAAAAATAGATTTACTCACTCACATTTTAAGAGAAGATTCATTCATACATCCATTATAGGAAAAGATACCCATTTGCCTCTCATATATCTACCTTCATCATTCATCTCTAGGCATCATTTGCATGAAAACATGCATCATTCACCAATTGCTTTTCCAAACACTCCAACATGCATCATTTATCTCTATGTTTTCTTGTGCACAAAAACATGCATCATTTATCTCTATGTTTCTTTTACCTAAAAACATGCATCACTTATCTCTATGTATCCTTTGCATAAAAAAATGCATCATGTATCTCTACATATCCTTTGCATGAAAACATGCATCATTTATCTCCACATTTTCCATGCATTAATCCTTTGCATGAAAGCATGCTACATTTATCTCATCATTTTCTTTATACAAGAAAACATGCATCAACCACATCCTTCATCAATACCTTTATGCATGAAAGACATGCATCATTCATAATTCTTTAATACATTTCTTATGCATGAAAACATGCATCAACACATCTTTTTCTGAATCACTAATAAGTTCCTAAGTTCTTTATGCATGAAAACATGCATCATCCATTATCAACACCTCACATGAAAACATGTAATAATCCTTTCGCCTATGCATTAATCTTTTTTCCTTGCATGCAAACATGCACTATCCCTTTTTCTCTGCATGAAAACATGCATTATCCCTTTTTCTACATGAAAACATGCATTATTCTAAATTGCCAACATGTTTTTCATGAGTGAAAACATGCATCTTCTATGCACATTAACTATATATATAGCAAACTACCAACTTTCTTAAGCCACCAAGAGGTTTAATTGCCAAGCCATCAAGAGGTGCAAACACCAAACCACTAAAAGATGTGAATCAAAAGCCGCCAAATGGTGCGAATGCCAAGACACAAAAACATGCAACAAGTTTGATCATACAGGTGCGAGATAACAAGTTGTATCATACAGATGTGAAATAATGAGCTAGATCGTGAAAAGGCGAGATAGCAAAAGCAAACAAAACTTAAAGTATGTTACTAAGTCTCATACTTTGGTATGCACTACTACACTAGCATTTCACAGCACACACCAAAGTGGGGGCAACTGTAGACGCCTGAATTTTGGATTTAGAGTTTTCTTATGGATTAAGACTTTGACCCAACAAATAAGGATTGTGTCGATAGTGGACGGCTTAAGCCGATAGGCCCAAGCCCGAAGCTCGACACTAATTTTGATGGGGTCCAAGGGCAAAGCCCCTGTGGTATAAACTCATTCATGTTTTAGGGCTATGATGATAGCTAGAGATAGGCCCAAACAACAAGGCAAAAAACCTAAAACCATGGTCCACACGGACTAACATAAAACCAGCCTAGAGGAACAGAGCCCATGGCCCATGGTCTACCAAGATAAATCAAAGCCTTGGTCTGTACAGACCTATGTCACTAACATCTAGTCCGTATGGACCTTCTGCTAAAAAGCTTTCAAAAACTTAATCTTTCTATTTGGACTTTGATTCCTAATCCTACTAGAACATCCTTCATTCTGAATGGGAGAATTGCTTCAAAACCTTATAAATGCCCCTTCCATCAACCTATTTAAAAGGGGGAGAATCGACAATCTATAAAGAATAACCCCAAAAATTTTGAGAGTCTAAGGCGAAGGCTCCGAAGCAGGATTCGCTCTACAAGTCCTAAACCCTCACTTAAATAATTATTCTTCCAAAACCCAACATTTATGTTGTTGCTTAATGCTAACTTCAAAGTAAGATCTGAGGCTTCTTTCATCCTCATGTCGATTATAGAAGTAGATTAATGTTTTAAATCATTTTTATCATATTTTAATCATTCATTGGAAAAA
>CANXYI011134971.1:0-15070 GCA_948208565.1 Hura crepitans | reverse complement strand
CATATATATATATATATATATATATATATATATATATATATATATGAGTCTATAAATAGTATATGTGACTTTAAGTTGTAATAAGTATATGATCATATATTTATAGGAAAAAAATCTAAAAGGTAATTATTCAAGAATTATAGTGAAATCAATAATCGAACGAAATATATAAATGTAAATTGTTATAAAAATATTTGGTAAGTGATTGTTAATATAATGCAAAATGAAAATATAATAATGTATAATTGATGTTAATATATAACTAGAAATTATAAACGTCTAGACTACATAATAATAATTAAAATAAAATCAGATTTGGATGATTACGATTTGGAGAAGATAAACGTATAAATGGCACTATAAGAGATATTGCATCATGTCAAAACTATATATGTATATAAGTTTTATGATTAAATTAATGTGATAAGTTATCAATTTGTATATGCATATGGAGGATATTTTGGTATGAGAAATTATTTCCTGTAGCACCTTGATAGCCTAGACAATTGATACATCCTAAGATAGGTTAGCTAGCCAAATAGGGAACTACCATTTATTGCCACGACCTACCGTTTGAACTTTGGTGCCTACCATTTGTATGGGGAATGTTAGCCCCGTACATATTACATAGACATTTCGGTTTCATACATGTTTACATGTCTTTTCATCCTAGCGTGGATAACTATGTAAGGTTATCAAGGGCACTATATGATACATGCAAAAATGAGATACAAATTAATTCAATATTAATAGAGTTTACATAAAATTTTATAAAATCATAAGATTATATAGATGATATAAAAAAATTTATAACCATTAATATATGAAAAATATTGTTACATAATAATTGTTAAATAACAAAATAAAATATCATATAAACAATAAAGAGAAAGGTTATAGTGATAATTAATATACTAAAAATGTGATTATATATAAATTGATAAATAAATTAGGGCATTAAAGATCTTATATGTAAAGTACTAGGGATATTTTAAAAGATAGAAAAAAAGACATGAATCTATGTATACAAGTAATGTATTTGAAATAGTAATGGTAAAAAAATATATAAAAAATAGAAATTCATATAAATAAGAAAATTTTATGTCATGGCTTGGAATGGATCGAGTGACGGATCAAGTCCTAGTGGTATAAATCTTATATGTGTACAAAAGAGTCTACCAAATGCACTATTTAAGTATTAATACATGTTAAGTCTGTATTTCATTATTGATAGTGAAATGTACGATAGGTAAAATGATGTACTTAGTGATTAAACATGTCTAGCAATTGTGAATGATTTGAAAACATAAAAATTACACAAATATATTTTAATTAATAAAATAATATTTTCATTCATCACTTGTTATATATTAGATATGTATTTGAAGTATGCATATGTATATATGTGCACGACATAGAGGTAATCATATAAGCAATATGGTATCCTATATTTGGACTTGTGTACAGGTTGAATGTAGGTTGCTACAAAGAAGGTTCACCATGTTAGTTATGTTTTAGTACATCATGTGTTTCGTTATTAAATATGAGATGTATTATATTTAAGAAATATATATGACAACTAAATGTACATATTTAAATTTTCAAAGATGTATATATTTAAATTTTCAAAGATGTACATATTCCTTTGAACAATAAAAAATATATTTTTATTTGCTTCATATATTTTTACAAGTGCATATATATGAGTATGTGTTTGATAAAGGGTAAAGTTATATTGATAAGAAATATATTATAATAATTGTACCAAAATGTATGAAATAGTAACTACATACATAATGTAACATCCTATATTCGGATTCATATACAGATAGTGTTGATTTTTCTTAATCATATACTATGAAGAATTAAAATTTTTTTAGAAAAACTAGCAAAGATATTGTGCTTAAATCATTTAAAACTCATAATTAACCAATAATTGTAGCAGCATTTAATATATTACCATTTAATGATGATAGTTGATTCTTTCTCACAAGCTCTTCACATTGGATTGTCGCAAACACAATGATCCTCTTTGAGAACACCTCCAAGGTAATCTATACAAGAACTAAAAAGATGAATGTTGCGTGAAATTCCAAGTGCTAGTAGGAATTTCATGAGGATGAAAGAAGGAGAAGAACATTGTCTTTTTTTATTGTTTTATGCGTATTCTTCTGTAGCAAAATTTTGTCTATTGAGGCTGAAGCAATAAAGCGATATTTATACTCTTAAAAATAGCCCTAATGGGGTTAGATTTCAATATTCAAAAGTTGACCTAACTTGGCCTAAAATAAGCCCATGAATTGGGATTTTTTTTTTGCCTTATGTGTATAGGCCTTAAAAAGGCCCTTATGCACGTTCTACTTAGGCTCCACATTCATTAATCTTATATAGCTTAGTTAGGCCCCATTTTAGATTAATAATAGGTTTGATTTAAAACCCTTTTAACTCTTTAAAAGTCTATAATAAAATAGATATTAGAAGAATCAAACTTTGGACTCAACAAGGCATAATTCCAGAAACCCTAATTTTTGGACTACACATACAATTGAGCCCCACACCCATTTTCTTATTTCATCTTCTTAATTAATATTGCAATGATATCCTATATTATTAGAATATTCAATCTCATTAAATCTCCTTTTATACTTCTTTAAGTGTGTGACCCTATGGGTTTTTGAGCAACTTGGTAGCACACAATAAAATAAAGTCCTAGTCCAACTAAGAGTCTATAGATTCCATCTCATTGAATCAATATCAATTCTCCAATTGATATATCACCAATATACAAGTCAAGACATGAATTTAGCCATGTATCATGAGTACTTAAGTGTCAAAAAGTTAAGTGCTTTAACTTAATCCTTCCATATCTTGTTACGATGTAATAAACTCCTTTCACTTTCTTTTATCCCATCTAGTTTTGAGTATGGACTTGTGTCAACTCAAAGCTTAACTAAGTATATCTAATTAAGCCCTAGACATAGTTGTTTTGATAAATTTACCTTTATTCCAAAAATGCCCTTGGTGAATCCCATTCACACCTGGCACTTTACTTTGGTTAAAGATTCCTGAATAAAGATTACTTATTCAAATTATGACATAAACTCCCTACTATAATCTGGGGTGGTGAATCCTTTGTTGATTACTACCCTGTCTTCAAATATGTCATGCCATAACCAAACACCTCACAATGTATACTTCTTGTTCGAAGTAAAAGCTTTGGAGTCAAAGTTTGTCATTCCATATTTAAGATAGTTAGTGATCTCAAGTCTAAGGACACTTACACCACTGATATAATAAGATACTTTCACTGACATTTATTAAGTATCCATGTAAAGGCCTCATGGTTGGTCTCTAATGTACTTACTTCCTAAGTAAGCATCCACATGTTAACTCTAAGCATCTCTATGCTTATAGCTTTTGAGAACTACTACTTGATCTAATCAATGAGTATAACATGTGCTGATCTATGTGCATTAATAATGTACCATCTTGTTGATACTACGATCAAAGATATTTAGGTATTATCACATTTGCATGCAATAAGAATCTCACATTTCAAACTTCATAATTTCCTCTGTACTCGTGATTTTATACCAAGGACTTTATAACAAGGTTTAAGACATTGCAAACAATTATCGTTAATATATAAAAATACCATGATATAAAGAGAAATGCCTTATTATATTATTTAACAAGATTTATATACATTAATACAATCCTATTACATAAGCTCTAGTGCATATAACTAACAATTTTCCACTTGCACTAATGCTAATCGCCCATTTACTTAATGCCCATGGCATTGTTGATTAAACTTCTTTTGTGATAGTACCTTCATGAGAGGATTAGTTATGCCAAATCTCATAATCATAATGAGTAGTTATGGTAAGTAGAATTCAAACAAATTTATGCATTGCTACTGAGGAAAAGGTCTCATAAAAGTTAATTCCTTATCTTTAATGATAGCCTTTTGCCACCAATCGAGCTTTTTAGGTAATCACATTACTTTCTATGTCGGTCTTCTTGAATTCCTATTGGCAACCAATGGTTTTATCCCTTTAGGTGAATCAACCAATGTTCATACCTAGTTATCATACATAGAATCCATTTTAGATTTCATGGCCTTGAGCCATAAGTCCAATTTTGAACTCTTCAGAACTTTCTTATAGTTTGTTGGCTTATGGTCCTCTACGACAGTTCTTTATCCTGATCCACGAGAAATCAATATCTCTTTAGAATAGTCTTGACTTTAGTAGCTCATTTAGGAACTTGTGTTTTCATAGGTTCTTCTACTACCTCATCACTATG
This sequence comes from Hura crepitans, assembly GCA_948208565.1. NCBI lineage: Eukaryota > Viridiplantae > Streptophyta > Magnoliopsida > Malpighiales > Euphorbiaceae > Hura > Hura crepitans. The sequence goes on along the minus strand of CANXYI011134971.1, from coordinate 10,762 downwards.
AGTCATAGAATTGGGATTAATCGGTTAATATACTTTCGTTTATGGATCTTAAACTTTATCAAGTTTAATTTTACTCTCACTGTCTTTTATGAGAAATTCTTTCTCTAGAAAGACTGCATACTTTGAAATAAAGACTTTTTGTTCCAAAGGATGATAGAAGTTAGTATCCTAAAGTTTCCTTTGGATACCCCACAAATGAGCATCTATAAGACTTAACTTCAAGCTTATCTAACATTATTCTCTTCACATATGCAAGGCATCTCTATACCTTAATATGTGAAAGAATAGATTTCCTGTTATACCATATCTCATATGGTGTAATATCAACCAACTTTGATGGAACTCTGTTTAAAATATAAATAACAGTTTCCAATGCATACCTTTAGAAGGACTTAGGTAAATCTACAAGACTGATCATGGATCGAACCATATCTAATAAGGTTCGATTTCTCCTTTCAAATACATTGTTATGCTATTATGTATAAAGAGGAGTCCATTGAGATAAGATACCATTGTCTCTCAGATAACCTTGGAGTTCTTGACTTAAGTATTCACCACCTCGTTCAGATTAAAGAGTTTTAATACTCTTGCCAAGTTATTTCTCAACCTCATTTTTGAATTCTTTGAACTTTTTAAAGACTTTAGACTTGTACTTCATCAAGTAAAAATGCCTATATTGTGAATAGTTATCAATAAAGTTAATGAAGTATAAGACACCTTCGCATGCATTGTGGTTATTAGGCCACACACATCTATATGTATAAGTTCTAATAACTCATTTGCATGCCTACCTTTTCCAGTAAAAGGTGATTTTGTCATCTTCCCTAATAAATAAGATTCATATGTACCATATGATTCATAATCAAATGATCCCAAGCTACCATCCTTGTGTAACTTAGTCATGCATGTCTCATTTCTATGGCTAAGACAACAATGCCATAGGTAAGATGGCATCAAATTATCTGACTTGAGTCTCTTCGTATTAACATTATATATTTCCTTTCCTTTATCCAAAACATAGATTCCATTTTTTATTATACCTAAAAAATAAAAGATATTATCCAACTAAATAAAATAACCTTTGTTCTTATTAATGGAATCATCAAAACCTTGTTTAACAAGACAAGAAATTGATATAATATTTCTAGGTAATGAAGGGATATAATAACAATTATTCAAAATTAATTAAAGGCTATAAGGCAAAGAAAGATGATATATCCCTATAACTAATGCAATAACCTTTGCTTTATTTGCTACGTATAGGTCCACATCTACCTTGTCTACCTTTTTATTGCTTCTTAGTCCCTGCAAAGAAGAAAGGAAGTGAAAACCACATCCAATATCCAATAGCTATTATTAGTTATTAATAGTAGTATAAGTATTAATTTCAATCAAATTAATACCTGAAGTTGAAGCAATTCCTTACTTCTCCTTCTCACGAGACACTAAGTAGGCCTTGTAGTTGCACTTCTAATGCCTAGATTTTTCATAATGGAATCATGTGACCTCTGTGCTAGTCTTCTTTCTAGCAGCCGAAGGGGCAACAACAACTTATTTTCCCTTCTTCTTGCCAATCCCACCTTAGGTACTAGTTGTCTTTTTCCTATTTTTCTTCTTTATACCCTTAGAAGAAGATGAACTGATAACCATGAACTCCTTAGAATTTTATTTCTTAACAGCATCCTCAATAGTTTTAAGCATGTTGATTAGCTCTGGGATAGTAGATGAAATCTTTTTCATTTGATAGTTAAGCACAAAACCTACATAACTATCAAGCAAACTTTGTAGAATTAAGCCTACACTTAATCTGTATCCATCATTAATCCTAAAGCTACCAATTGCTCTATGTACACGTTTATCTTTAGCCCGTGTTGGACGACTGAAGTTCCTTTAACCATTCTGCACCTGAATAGGACCTTTGAGATCTTATATCTCTCGATCTTACTCTGTTTCTCAAATAACTCTTTGAGATGTAGGAGAATAGTAGGAGCATCTATATGCTCATACTGCTTTTAAAGCTCAGAAACCTGGATGCCAACATGATACATGAAGTAATGTCCATATCCTTCATATGCTTCATATATGTTTGCTGCACATTGGTATAAGCATCATCAACTAGGACAATGGGTACTGGTTTCTTAAACACATAGATCATTTTTTTATTCCTCAAAACAATTTTAATGTTTCTAAGACAATCTATATAATTAGATCTAGTAAGCTTATTGGCTTTGAGTATGGATCGCAAATTTATGTTTGTAGACATTATGGTGATAATGATGCATGTGAAAAATGAAAGCATGTTAGAGTATGATCATGTAAATGTATGCAACAATTTCAAGTTCTTTAAAGATTGCACATTACTCCCACTATTTTGTTATGAATCAATATCCCTCACTATTTAATCTGGGAAAGCCCATTGAAAGCTCTCTTAGCAGGTCATGATCTATTTTGGTTAAGGTTAAAGTATTAAGTATGCTTAATAAACCCAACTATTAACTAAATGGTAGGCATTACTTACTGATTCTATCATATGCAACTACTGATAATTGGGTCACTAACACTTGGTGTATATGTATCATATATATATTTCCCAATCTTGCCTTATGATTATTAGCCTTGAGTATGCCTAACAAATTAATAACCATGCTAAGACAGACCAATTAATATGATTTAAACATATCCAATGTAGCATAAGCTTAAGTATGCTCAACAACCCAATACTAAAAAGAACTTTGGTTTAACTCATATTAAAAAAAGGCTTATAAGTCTCACATTATTGAGGGATTTCTTCCTATTAAGCCTCATCATTCACGATTGGCGCATGCTTATAGATATTTAATCATATTAAATTATGCATTCATATTAAATTATATTAAATATATATGACCTAGTAATGGGCTTTTACTACATTGATTTCCTGAGCCAAGGAAACCAATTAGGTCAAAACCTAAGTAGTATGCATGAATTACAAACCCAAAAAGAAATAAAGAACATTTCTAACTATTTTTTCTTAGACCTCCTTTAGGCCTTCTTCTTTATTTTGCTCCTTACATTTCTTCCTTCTATTCTAACCTTATGCTATCTAATTACATCATATATAATTAAAAATATCTCATGATACAAGTGAGGGGAATTAGATGAGAAGAGAAGTATAAAGAGAAATAAAAGAAAAGGCTGAGACACATAAGCCTAATTTTACCAAAGAAAAATCCATGCAATGCAGATAAATCATAATGGTCTTAGGCCTATAACTAGTCCTCATGCCAATTATACATCATTAACATGCATATCTAATGTATCACATGTGTCAAATATTGAAAATATGGATTACGATTGATTTCTAGAATTCTAACACTTATAAAACTAGTATCGTTTTATCCCTTTCATCAATCATATTTTCTTATTTAAACATTGAATATCAATCATATTGATCACGAAATTTAATTTTAATTAATCCTATAAAAAATAATTAAATCACATTTCCATGTTTATTTAATTCCAAATCTTTTAGAAAAATGATAAAATTACATAATACAAGAAAACAACCCTCTTCAATGCTTGTAGGAGGATATTAATTAAAAAGATGGCTATATCCCAATCTCAATTTGATAAAATTATCACAATTAGATCAGAATAATTCATAATCCTTTTAGCAATTTAAAATTTCAATCACATTAGAAAAATAAATTAATTTAGTATTATAATCAAATTTCTAATAGAAAAGACAATTTGATGTAAAAATTTCAGCCAACATGTCATTATCACCATAAATTCAAAAATTGACCAAATAAATCAATAATTGATTTAATTAAAATTATTTTTCAATGATACATAACATACATTTCCAAAAATACAAAATCCAATCATATTAAATTTTATATAATTAAAATTTCCAAATAGTTGATCATAAGAATCGAATTCAAGTTGATCGTGGAACTATTTGCAACGTGAATTATGGAAGTTGAAACAAACCCCTTTGGATCACTTTTAGAAGCCTTTGACATGTTTTTGGATCAATAATGATCAATCTCATAAAAAAAATTTCCCTTTTTAGTCATAAAACCTATGGCAAACCAAAGTGACAAAGTTGAACATCAATCGAAACAAAAACGTGACAATCTTGACATTCAAGCAAGTGTATCAATCCAATAGATCTGCTGTTAGTTTTTCTCTATCATAAGCAGTGAAAAAATTAAAAATTTAAGAAAAACCAACAAAAATAATGGACCTGAATAATTTGAAATACATCTTACACAATAAATTTAATAACGTTTCATGATTTACCGTAAAAGATAATGGCAGATCCTTTCATGAGCTCTTCTCACCTATTTATTGTAAACCACAATGATCCTCTTTCATAAAAACCTACAAAGTAATCCACATAAGAAGTTCTTAAAAGAGATCAACTTGAAAATCTAAGCACTAGTAGGATTTTTAAGCAGATGAAGGAAGAAGAGGAAATTTATATATTTTCAATTATTCTATGCGGCAATTATGTAGTAAGATGTATCTACTATAATAAGGTTTATTTATACTTTAATTAAACCCTTTTTAGATAAGATTTTAAAACTTAAAATCTGCTCTAAGTTAGACTAGAATGGACCTAACAATTGGGCCCCTTTTTGTCCTATGCGCATAAGTCTTTTAATGGGCTTATGTGCAACCTGCTTTAGCCCCACCTCCATTAATCTTATGTGGCAATTCTTCACCCCATTTTAGATTAAATACTCTAATTTAAGGCCTTTTAAACCTTTTAAAAATCCGTAAAAAATTAGATACAAGAGCAATTAAAATTTAGACTAAACAAGGCTTAAGTCCAAAACCCTAATTTTTCAAAAGCCCTAATTTTCTGGATTTCTCATTTGCTAGTAGTCCCCAAGCCCATTTTCTTATTTATTCTTTTTAATTTATCTTCCAATGATATCTCATATCATTTGAACATTCAATCTCATTGAATCTTCCTCAAACATCTTTTATATGTGTAACCTTACGGGTTTCTAGAATGGCTTAGCAGTACACAGTGAAATAGAGTCCTAGTCCAATTAGGACTTTATAGATTCAATCTAACTGAATCAATATCAATTTAATAATCAATATATCACTTGTATACAAGTCAAGAGAGGCATTTAGCCATGTATTATGACTATCTAAAAGTTGAAAAGTCAAGTGGTTTGACTTAACCCTTCCATATACAGTTATCGTGCAATAAACTCATTTCACCATCTTTTATCTCATCCAGTTTTGTGTATGAACTTGTGTCAACCCATAGCTTAACTAAGTATGTTGGACATATTGTTATGATAATTTCACCTTTATTCCTAAAATGCCCTTAGTGAATCTCATTCACTCGTGGCACTTTGCTTTGCCACAGATTCCTGAATATACTTTACTTACCAAAACTGTGAGATAAACTCCACACTGTAATCTAGGGTAGTGAATCCTTTATTGATCACTACCCTATCTTCAAATATGTTATGGCATACCTAAGCACCTTACTATGTATACTTCTTGTTCGAAGTAAAAGGTTTGGAGTCAAAGTATGTTACTCTATATTTAAGACAGTGATCTCAAGTCTAAAGATACTTGCACCATTGATATGATGAGATATTTTCACTGACATAGATTAAGTATCCACGTGAAGATCTCATGGTGGGTCTTCAATGTACTTACTTCTCAAGTAAGCATCCATATGTTAACTCTAAGCATCTCTATGCTTACAACTTGTAAGATCTACTGCTTAATCTAATTAAGAAGTATAACATGTGTTTATTTATCTGCATTAACAGTGTCCTATCTTATTAATACTATGATCAGGGATATTTAGGTGTATCATATTTACATACAATAAGAATCTCACATCATAAACACTTCATGCTTTCCTCTGTATTGTGATTATATACTAGGGACTTTATAACATGGTTTAAGATATTGCAAACAATTATAAGTAATATATAAAAATACCATGATATAAAGAGAAATGCCTTATTTTATTAATTCGCATGGTTTAAATACATGAATACTATCCGATTACATGAGCTCTAAGGCTTACTTCTAACAATCTGTCCCTTGCATTAGAGCCAATCACCCATGTACTTAATGCCTATTGCATTTACATGTTGATCAAACTTTTCTTGTGATAGTGTCTTTGTTCGGAGATCAGCTATGTTCTAATTTATAGGGACCCTTTCAATTTTTATATCCTATCTACTAATGATCTCCCTGATTAGATGGTAATGCCAAAGAACATGTTTAGACCATTGATAAAACTGTGGTTCATGAGCTTGTGCAATAACCCTATTGTTATCAAAATACAGAGGTATCGGATTAACAATGCTTAGAACCACTCTAAGTTTAGTAATGAACTTCTTAATCCAAACGGCTTCCTTAGCTATATTTGAAGTTGCTATGTATTCAGCTTTGATGGCAAAATTTACAGTCGTATCCCATTTGGAACTCTTCAAAACAATTGCTTCTCCATATATAATGTATATATATCCGTATTAAGATTTATGATCATCCTTATTAGATTGAAAGCCGGCATTTGTATACCCACTAATCTATAAATCTCATTCTACATAAACCAAGAATAGATCTTTAGTCATTCTTAAGTACTTAAGGATGTTCTTGACAACCACCCAATGTTCCTCTCCATAATTGGATCGAAATCTACTCGTGACACTCAAAGCAAATGCTACATCGAGTTTTGTACATAACATTGCATACATAATAGATCCTATAGCTAAAGCATCTAGGATTCTACTCATACACTCTCTCTTCTCTTGTGTCTTAGGAGACATAGATTTAGAAAGGTGTTTCCCATGCAACATAGGAATATAACCTTTCTTAGAGAGATCCATGTTAAACCTCTTCAGCATGTTATCTATGTACATAAACTATTCCCTAAGATGTAGGTTGCTTTCCTAAGGTTTTTCATGGAGAAATATTTACTTAGCCAAATCTTGACTAATTGAAGGATAGAGACATTGTTTCTTATGAGTAGTATGTCATCTACATACAACACAAGAAAAATGATTGCACTCCCACTAACCTTCTTATAAACACATGGTTCGTCCATATTTTGTGAGAAATCAAACTCTTTGATTGTCTAATGAAAATGGATGTTCTAACTTCTAGATGTTTGCTTCAATCCATAAATGGATCTTTGAAGCTTGTAGACTTGAATGCCTTCTTTAGATGTAAAACCTTTAGTTTGTGTCATAACACTTCCTCTGATAATTTTTCATTAAGGAAAGCTATCTTTACATCCATTTTCTAGATCTCATAATCATAATGAGTAGCAATGACAAGTAGAATCTGAAGGATTTAAGCATTGCAACTGGAGAAAAGGTTTTATCAAAGTCAATCCTTGTCTTTGATGATAGCATTTTGCTACCAATCAAGCTTTATAGGTAATCACATTTCCTTCCATATCAGTCTTCTTCTTGAAGACCTATTTACACCTAATGGGTTTTATACCTTTAGGTGGATCAACCAAGGTAAATACCTGGTTATCGTACATGGAATTCCCTTTAAATTTCATGGCCTTAAGCCATGAGTCTAATTCTAAACTTTTTAAAATCTCCTCATAACTAATGGCCTTGTGGCCCTTTACTATGGTCACTCCCTTGTCTTGGCCCATGAGAAATCCATATCTCTCTGGAATAGTCTTAACCTTAGTAGATCATCTAGGAACTTATGTTTCAATGAGTTCTTCTATTACTTCATCACTATGAGTAATAGAACTGGGGTTAGTTAGTTAAACTGCTTCAATTTATGGGGTCAGTTAGTTAAACTGCTTCAATTTATGGATCCTGAACTTCATCAATTTTAACTTTACTCCCAAAGTCTTACAAGAGAAACTCTTTCTCTAGAAAAACTGCATACTTTGAAATAAACACTTTTTATTCCAAAGGATGATAGAAGTAGTATCCCAAATTTTCCTTCGGATACCCCATAAATAACCATCTGTCAAACTTAGCTTTAAGCTTATCTGACATTACTCTCTTCACATATATAGGGCATCCCCATACTTTGATATGTGAAAGAATAGGTTTCTTGTTATACCATATCTCATATGGTGTAACATCAACCAACTTTGATGAAACTTTATTTAAAATATAAACAACAGTTTCCAATACATACCCCTAAAAAGACTTAGATAAGTCTGCAAGACCCCCAAAAGGACTTAGATAAGTCTGCAAGACTCGTCATTGACTGAACCATATCTAATAGGGTTTGATTTTTCATTTCAGATGCACCATTATGTTGTGGTGTATATAGAGGAGTCCATTGAGTCAAGATGCTATTGTCTCTTAGATTACCCTAGAATTCTTAACTCAAGTATTCACCACCACGATCATATTGAAGAGTTTTAGTACTTTTGTCGAGTTGTTTCTCAACTTTATTTCTAAATTCTTTGAACTTTTCAAAGGCTTCAGACTTGTACTTTATTAAGTACAAATACCCATATTGTGAGTGATCATCAATACAGTTAATAAAGTATAAGAAACCTCCATGTGCTCGTGTTGTCATTGGACCACATACATTTGTATGTATGGGTTCCAATAACTCATTTGCTCGCTTACCCTTTTTAGAAAAAATGTGATTTTGTCATCTTGCGTAATAAACAAGTTTCACATGTATCATATGATTCATACTCAAATGATCCCAAGCTACTGTGTAACTTAGTCATGTGTTTCTCATTTATATAGCCAAGGCGACAATGCCATAAATAAGATGGCACTAGGTTATCTATCTTAGATCTCTTGGTATTAATGTTATGTACTTCTTTATTTTTATCCAAAATATAAATTCCATTAGATATTGTACTCGAACAATAAAATTCATTATCCAAGTAAAAAACAACCTTTATTCTTATTAATGGAAATATCAAAACCTAGTTTAACAAGATAAGAAATTAAAATAATGTTTTTAAACAAAGAAGGAACATAATAACAATTGTTTAAAATCGATACAAGCCTAGAAGTTAAAATAAAATGATATGATCTTATAGCTAATGCGGTAACTCTTGCTCCATTTGCTACGCGTAGGTCCATATCTCCCCTTTCAACCTCTTTACGGTTCCTTAGTCCCTGTGTAGAAGAAACTAAGTGAAAACCACATCTAGTATCTAATACCCATGTTTGGTTATCAATAGCAGTATTAGTATTAATTTTAATCACATTAATACCTGAAGTTGAAGCAACTTCTTGCTTCTTCTTCTCATGAGACTCTAAGTAGGCCTTGCAGTTATGCCTCCAATGCCCAAATATTTTAGAATGAAAGCATATGCCTTCTATTGTAGTCTTCTTTTTAGCAGTCGAAAGGGTAACAACAACTTATTTTCCCTTCTTCTTACCAATCCCACCTTAGGTACCAGGTGTCTTTTTCTTATTATTATTATTATTATTATTATTATTATTATTATTATTATTATTATTATTATTATTATTATTATTATTATTATTACCATTAAAAGAAGATGAACTAACAACCATGGCCACCTTAAAATACTATTTCTTAACAACATCTTCAGTATTCTTGAGCAAATTGATAAGCTTAGGGATTATAGATGTGATCTTATTTATCTGATAGTTAAGCACAAAACTTGCATAGCTATCGAGAAAACTTTGTAGGATTAAGTCTATACTTAAGTCCACATCCATCATAAAACCTAGAGTTGTCAAACGCTCTATGTAGCCCTTCATCTTCAGCCCATGGTGGGTGGCTAAAGTTCCCTTTACCATCTTACAGTGGAATAGGGCTTTTGAGATCTCATATCTCTCAATCTTACTCTGCTCCTCAAACAACTTTTTGAGGTAAAGCAAAATTGTAAGAGCATCCAATTCTTATGCTATTTCTATAGCTTAAGAGACATGGATGCTAGCATAATGCATGAAGCAACATCCATGTCCTCTATGTGCTTTAGATATGCCTATTGCTCATCTGTAGAAGCATTGTTGGTAGGTATAGTGGGTACTAGCTTCTCAATTACATAGACCATCTTTGCACTCTTTAAAACAATTTTAAGGTTTCTAAGCCAATCTATGTAATTTTAACCAGTAAGCTTATTGGCCTTAAGTATGGATCATAAATTCAAGTTGGAAGACATTATGGTAGTGATGTTGCATGTGCAAATTGAAAACATGTTAGAGTATGATCATGTATATGTATGCTACAATTTTAAGGTCTTTAAAAATTACATATTACTCTATTATTTTATTACAAATCAATAACCCTTACTAATTGATTTGGAAAAACCCTTTAGAAGCTCTCCTATAGGGTCAATATCTATTTTTGTTCAGGTCAAAGCCTTGAGTATGCTCAACAAGCCCAACCATTAACTAAATGGTAGGCATCACATGCCAATTACATCATATACAATTATTGATCATTGGGTCATCAACATTGGATGCATTTGTATCACATACATATTTTTTTAATCTTGCCTCATGATTATTAGCCTTGAGTATGCTCAACAAACTAATAACCATGCTAAGACAAACACATTAATATGATTTAAACATATCTAATATAGCATGGGCTTGAGTATGCTTAACAACCCAATACTAAAGAGAACTCTTATTTAATTCATATTAATGAAAGGCATGCAAGTCTTATATTATTGAGGGATTTCTTCCATTTAAGTCTCATCATACATGGTTGGTGCACGCTTTGACATGCTCATGCATATTTAATCATATTAAATCATGCATTCATATTTAGTCACATTAAATATACATATGATCTAGTTATGGGCTTT
>CANXYI011134970.1:0-10272 GCA_948208565.1 Hura crepitans | reverse complement strand
AAATGAAAAAAAAAAAAAGAGAAGTATATAAGGGGTCAAAATGGCTCAAAGGATGAATAGGGTCATCCTCTTCCCCATTTTAAGCAGACAACATCCCCAAAAAGAGAGAACTATTATTTCTTTGGCTTCTCTTCACCATTTTAAGCCCAATTTCTTCTATCAAAGACCTGATTCCATGCCTCTATGACCTTTAGATGCTGTTTCTATCTTGGGATTCATGAAAAATCGAAGAAAAGCTTGATTTTAGGCCTTAATGAACAATAACACAAATTTTGTTAGGTGAGTTTTTTTTAATTCTGATATTTTTCCTAGGTTCCTCGAGTGCCCAAGAGTCATTATATTGGTTGGATTAATTTTTGAATGTATATATTATTTTATACAGACTTTAACAAAACGAATATGTAATCTGCAATTGAAAAAATTGACAAATCACAAGACAAAAGAAAAACTAAAATGCTTATGAAACTTAGTTTCAAAAATAGTACTTTCGAGCCATGAATAGTGTTCCCAGGACATCAAGGCATCGTGTGATAGTCAACCAGGGCAATTATTACTCGTAAAAATTTGATAGGCCATAAAATGATAAAAATGAAATAATTAAAAGACTTAGCAGAACCAATAAATCATAACAGGCTATAAACTAGCGAATAGTGATATTAGTTGGGTTTGTGCTGAGAATGGTTCAGGATGGATCCGGATGGACCTAAAAATGGCATTTTCTGAAGGTTAAAAATTCCAATGAGTCTATTGGAGAAGAATTTTAATATTCTAATATCGTTTAGTATTTATTTAGAATTTTTAGATTACGTAAGTGAATAGTAACCCGAGTCGACTATGGAATTTTAACCTAACATCTTACGAGACTCTTAATGGGCATAATGAGAATTTTTTTACTCTAAAATCAATATTTTTAGAGGTGTTAAAAAATTAAAATGAATTTTCAAAGTTTAAATGAAATTGAGAAGAAACGAGCTGTAAAAATGGTGCAGTAAGTGAACAAGGCCCATTGGCCATCTTTTTATATGGGCTAGCACATGTGGGAAAGTCCATATGTGCCAAATAGTGTTATCTCCCCCATTTGTCCCACATGAGTCGACATCATATTGCTCCCTCCCCTTTTGATTTTTTTTTTCATTTTCTTCCATAATACTCCACTTAAAATCCTAAATAATAGATCAAACTTTACCTCCACATCATAAGTAATCTATTCCAAGTGATAGAAAGTGAAAAGGAAGCTTCAGGAAGAAGAATAAACAACTTGGTGAATAGTATCACTAAGATTTGTAAGTATTTATAATTCAATTTTTATTTTTATTATGAACACTAGGAGTGATTTTAAGGTAATTGATGTAATTAGAATTGAATTTGGAGCTTTGTAGAATTTTGAGGAGTTTTCTAAGATAAAATCCAATATGTGTAGGAAAAGAAGTGATTCAACATGAATAAGGCATTAACAAGCCTTGAAGCAAGGAAGAGACTATTCAAGATATGTGAATTTGAGTAAAATTCATGTGTGTGCATGATATGCATGGAAATGCTTGATTTTGTTGTATGAAAATGTGAGATTTGTGTATAAATGTGCATAATTACATAATATGTCAAATGTACATTATTAGTATGGTTATGAGAAAACTATAAACGTGATAAATGGGATGAAAATGAATGTGTAAGTTAGTATACATAAAGTGGTCAAATGGTGTTACTTATGTGTATGTAAATATGTTTAAGCTATTAATGTATTAAAGGCATGTAATTTAGGTATAAATGGAGATTATGTATGATTAATGAAATAAAGAATACTTGATGAAATTGCTTCATTTGTCATACTTTTATGAGGTAAAACAGCTAGCACATATGGATGTGCAAATGAATATGTTTATGTGTAATGTAATATAAAATAAAGTGGTGTATATATGTGAAATGAATAAGGAATGTGAATGACTTCGAATATGAAAAAGTGTGATTCTTGTGTATGGAAGTTGGAATTATGTATGTAAATGTGTGTAAATTCATGAGATGTTTAATGTACATTATTTGTATGATTATATGGAGTATGCAAACGTGAGAATTGGTAAAGAAATGAATATATAAGGTGAAGTTCAAGAAATAGCCGAATGGTCCATGGTATGTATATGTATGTGTAATTGGTTTTTGAGTAAGTTAATGGCATGAATAAGAGTAGAAAATGGATTTCAAGATAGGTATTTGATAAATGGAAATATTGTGTGATGAAATGTGTTAAGTGGCATGAAACTTTATCATCAAAGAACATGCACATTTAGTTGTGCAAATGAACCAAATTATAGGACATTTGATGTGTAATGAAGTGAGATGAATAAATGGTATTATTGGCGAAATATAAATGGAAATAAAAGTGAACAAGTGATCATGAAGATCACCTAAAAATGTTATTGTGATAAGTGGTCAAAAAGGACCAAATGAATAGTGAAATATCACATTACATGTGGTTGAATGACCATTATCTGAATGAATAATTAGAAATGGGAATTTAAGGCTCGTATAGTTAGACACCCACCAGATAGGTTGACTGGTCAACTAGGAAATAAAGTAACTGCTAGGTTTGATCGATTCAATTATTACCATTCTTATTATTATTATAGACAGGTGCAGCCGTTGAGATTTTATTGGAGTCCCTACACGATAGTGTAGGTATAGCCATCGAGGTTCAATGGGAGCCACTATATAATATACCATAGCGCGGGTACAATTGCCGAGGTTAAATGTGAGCCACTATATGATAGTGTGGGTACAACCATCAAGGTTCAATGAAAGCCATAGTACAATAGGTAAGTGCAGCTATCAAGGTCCAAATTTTTTAGGCCACTGCACAATTTTCATTCTGTTGTCTAGTGTCCTTAGGTGTAGTCTACCAGTATAGACCATATTTAATTTAAGTCATATTATGAAAATTTTAACTATGTGATGAAATAAAGAGTAACTTGATTATAAGAATGTGAAATATGTCTATGGAATGTTTTCATTGCTATATATGTTCTATAATTGCATGATTGCATCTACTTAAGTGTGTATATGCATATGTTTTCTCAAGTTCACCACTGAGTTATTCTCAGTTTATCGATGTTTCGATGCACAAGTAGGAGATAGGGAAGCACAAGAAAAGTATAGCCTCTGTAGCTGAAGAGTGTCCTTAGGGTACAGTTCTCTATCTATTTTTAGTCTGTAAGTGTGTGTACTCATGTATAGCTAGAATAGGGGTATGGGTAATGATAAAGATGAATGTTGTAATAAATTATGTTATGTAAATAACAATGGAAAATCAAAACTAAATGTATGTATGTAATGATATATATATGACTGTTGTTGTTTGTATATTCTGATGATAAACCCTATGACTGCTGAGATATATACATAGTGATGTTATATTTGTGAATGTTGAGTTGAGAGGACTAGATGGGTCCATATGTATGTGAAATGATGATTGGTATATAAAAGTGTGTTTTCTTTATAGGAAAATTTTTTTGTTTTTAACCTGGGTAGCCTTTATGCTGCCTAACTTTTCGAAAAATGTATTTCTAACAAAATAAAAAATTTTAACAGTAATTTATAGATAATTTAGGAATAATAATATGAAACATTTGATAAATATTTGACAAATATAAATAAAATGATAAGATCACTAAGTGTTAAAAGAATGAAAGTTTGGAGAAATTTTAAGATGGGTGACCATATGGGAAGTTAGCATCCTTATTGGGTTTCTTCGAGAATAGCGTAAGGGTGTTACAAAAATAAAGGTATAGGCGGTCCTCGGGAGTATATTACAACTCTCTCAATATATGTAATCAAATTAAATTATGTAAATTTATGAGTGCCCTAAGTATTCCATATTATGTGCTTATGTGCAATTATGTAGGAAATGCCAAAATTATGTGTATTAATGACCTTAATTATGTCAAATGGCATAAGTAATGTGTGAATATGCATCTTCTATTATTCGAATGCATATAATTGAAATGGAATACATAATAAACTTAATATGCAAATGTGTACAATAGTATGTTAAAGAATGTAGTTATGTGAAAATGAGAATTTAGTGTATTACTGAATTAAATAATGCTAATTGCCATATTTGTTGTACATTAATGATAAATTAAATATTAAAATGTATATAGAGAGGAATGATAAGTAGTGCACATAATGTATGTATTTTAGGTATAATTGGCATGTCATGTGAAAGTGATATTTTATGCATAGAACTATGCATATTCATGAGGTATGACATGTTAGATGTATGTGAATTCATTTCATGATAGTTAATATGAATATTTGCTTTGATATGTGTATGTGTAACCGATATGGGTGGATGTACATGCTTATGTATATATGTCTTATATATGCATGCTAGGCACATTATATGCACTTATGTGATTAGTTGTGAAGGAATTGGCATAATAAGATTGGTAAGTGTATAAATGGCCTTAAAATGTAAGTTTAGGCATATAATGAGTTTTATATGTGTGTGTGTGTGTGTGTGTGGCCGAATGGCCTTCTAAATTGCTTGTGTTATGTAAGCATGACTTAACACATGTTAAAGTGATATATGAGTAGAAAAGGTTTTAAGCATACATATAATGTTTATAGCTGAATGGTCATTGATGAGGCCATAATATGATTAAATCATATTATGAGCAAGTATAGGTATTTCATTATCATGAATGCCACAATGCATTTAATAATGAGTATTTACGCATAAGATATCTTGGATGATCATATGCAATTATATAAGTGTTTAATGGTAATTCCATGAGATGAGATAACATATGGAGATCGAATGATGGAAATGTAGCATTATGAATGTGTGAATTTATTGTATGATGCAAATGACTTGAAATGTAATTGAATTCATGTTTTAATGTGTTAAATCACAAAAATGGGACATAAAATGTATTTTCTAGTTTAGTCATTTATTAACTAAACCAAAGTAATTAAAAGCTATAATAAGCTTAAATAAGATGGTGGAACTATAATTTAACTATTAATAGCCCATATGAGAAATAAACTAATATGGATAGGTTGGTCAGTCAACTAGGGAATTTTATAGTAACTGCTGGGGCACCTCGGTGTCTTAATGCGTTCTATCCATAGGTCCACTAAATGTCTAACCCATGAACTTTTACATTTTTGATCTTCGGATCCATGCAGGTGCAGCCATCACTAAGGTCTAATAGGGCCACTGCACATACCCTATATGGGTGTAGCCACTAAAAAGGTCCAGGAGGACCACTACACACTTATACTAGTGCAGCAACCATAAGGTCCATAATAAGGGCCATTGAACACCATGATCATGTTATCCATAGGATAATTATTTTACTCTAAAATGGGCATAATAAAACAAGTTTAATGTAATTTAATTACTTAGTGTGTGTTGATATTGATATGGCATGACCTTAGGCATAATGCTTGTTATGGGCTAAGTATTGAGCAGGTTTATGTTATGTAAATGTAATAATGCATGTTATGGCTAATATAGCATATAATGTGATAATGTGATTGTTAAAGTTCTTTTACATTTTGTATGTTGACATAAAGGCATATATGCACAATTAATTCGATTACACCACTAAACTATTACTTAGTGCATCATTTGTTTGTGATGCATAGGTAAATAGACAGGTTGAGCACAAGCCTCAAGACTTCAAGTGTATTGAGAGAATCATACTTTTTTTGGTATTATTTTTGGTTTTTATATCTAGAATTATGTGATCTATAGGTTAAGCACTCATGTAATGTATATAATGAGAAATGGGCCTAAAATGTATTTGAAGTAATCTTTTTGGAACTTTATGGTCTAGAAAGCCTTTTAAATTAATTTTAAATTGTTGTGTTGTATGATATCTCTTCCTGAGGTTGAGATTAATTGATTATGCTAATGTGCATTGTTAAAGTGATCAGAGGATCACAAAAGTGGAGAAATGTTTGAAAATGATTATAGAAGTGCTTTTAAATTTGTAGGTTACTATTCATTTTAAGGAAAGTGCTTAGTACAACTATTATAATGCTAAATTTTGACGCGAAATTTCCTAAAAGTGAATTGTAACATATATGTCGACAAAGTTCTTGATAACCCACTTTTTTATATGTATATGAAGGTGATAAAATATGTTATCAAACTTAATGAATTTAGTATCATGATTGTTAAGTTAAGATAACGCGTTATGTGCACACTCCTTGGTCAGGCTCGACGTCTGGACCAAGTAAGGGGTATCACATTAAGTAAGTTAAATAATGTAGAGCATGATAAATGAAATATAAGTATTTTCTATGTGGAAATGATGCTTATGACCGAATGGTTGACATCAGTAAATGAGACAAACATGACTAGATGATGAATAATGTGATGTTTAATCATGAAATGATTAATAAAGAGATTAACCTTGTGAATATGGAGGTGAGTGATTTTTTTATATAAAGATGTATATGTAATAAAAGTTTATGATATATCATGTAATGAAATAAGGAAGAATGATGAGATATGCATAACTATCTCGAGATTACATTATGTTGAATCGAATGAAAGAAAATGAATATGAATTCCTAAGGCATGAAATGCTATATACAACTCATAAAATGGAGATAAGGCCCATATTCGTTAGATAACCCATTAAATAGGTTAACCGGTCAACTAAGGACTTAGCAGCTGCTAGGATATTAGAGTGTCCCATATTTATGATGAGTGTGGCCGTCAAGGTTCTAAATAAGAACCCTACACATTTTATATTGATGGATTCCATGATGATATGTTAGTGTGGGTGCACCCACCATAAAGGTCCATAAGGGCCACTAAACATTTGTTATGTTATGATTTCACGGGTGCAGCCGTAAAGGTCCAAAATAAGGATCCCTTCACGCCTTTTAAAATAGGTATGGCCATCAAGGTTTTGGATGAAAACCCCTGCACATAGATCATGTTATGTTATGTTATATGCGTATGGCTATCGAGATCCAAAATGAGGGCCCCCGCACACCTTTGGATCCTACTATCCAATTTTCAGGACATGATATCTCGAGTATAGACCAAACTAATAAATATCGGATTTAGACTAGGATAACCATATAAATGGATATAATAACTTGATAATTCGAGTCAAAGATATAATTTGATAATATTGGATGATGCATGGTAAGTAATAAGACATAAATGGCTAAGGTTAATTTCTAACATGTTGATGTGAACTTTTATCCACTAATCATTGTATATTTTTGGCATGTTTGTGTGTGATGCTACATTTGTATGTATGCACAATGTATATTTTTTTGAATTCACCACTAAGCATATGCTTAACATATCAGTTTTTCGATGCATAGGTTATAGATAGTTCATGCAGCTCGGCCTAATAGGAGCAGTGTAGTAGCCTAATCATATAGTTCTAGGTACTTGCATGCCTTTTGAGTATTTTGATATGATGTAATATGTACAGTGACACTTATGGATAGGTAGGAATGGGTTTGACCAAGTCGATGTAAACTATAAACATGGATTGTATAAGTAACCATAATGTATACTCTTATGATGAATGTATGTGTGTAAGAATTATATGCTTGCATGAAATGAAATTTAATGTATGCACATGTAATTGAAATGTGTGAATTGCATGTGATGAGTGGGCAATCATGCCTTGTGATTTGAGTGAAGCTGATGAGCTTGTGGTGGATCAGAAGGATCCTATAATGTTGTATGAAGGTTGAAAATGTTATAGAAATGGCTTTATTTTAGGTCAAAATTTTTAGTTTTGACTTAAATAACCATTATGCTACCAGATTTTTGTTAAAAATGAATAATATAATAGATTGATTAAAAAGGAAACCATAAGACAAATAAAGGAAGAAATGTGGTTGAGAAGGGTTTTAAGAAGATAAAGTAGTAATGTGCCATATACCTTAGTCGGTCTAATATTGGAATGGGTAAGGGGTGTCTCACCTTTTTGATACCATTAATTAGGAAAATCCATAATTCATATGTCCCAAGAAAATTGTAATTAAAATCTGAGAGGAGCTAATTAAATTAATTAGTTATATTCTCATTTAATTTTGTTAAATTACTTCTTGATGTCAAAAAATTATAATTCTATTACCATTGGCTTATTTGGAATTTTTGAGCTTCAAATCATGTTATTCCTAGGTCAGTTTGAGCACAAAATTGAATATTTAATTGTTCAGCTTAAAATAAGTCACTATTCTTAGGACACTGTTGTAAAAAATTTAATTGCATTTATAACCACTTACATGACTTCATTTCTACTTCAAACTTCACCCAAAATTAATTTGTAATATTTACTCTCATTCTATTTAGTTAGTGCACCCGGGTCTAAGGAAGCACTATGCATAACCTAGTGTCACTATTTACCCAGATTAGGTCTCGAACCTCTTTCTTTTCACACTTTCGTGTTCCCCTTATACTACATTCATGTTTTTCACCCTTCCACACATGTTCCAATTATTTATGGACCTTCTATTACACTTTTTCAATTTTGCCCTAATAATTTTAATTATTTACCATTTTACCCCTTATTCATTTTTTGCTCTGCTGTTCACACTAACCGACTCTACATAATCTATACATCCATTTTGTTTCCCACTTTCTCTTCGAATTCTAATCCGATTGTTAAGAAAAATTAGACTGAAAATCAGGATGTGACAAATTTAACTAGAAACTTACCCCACTTAGTTCTTGCTAACTAGATGCTTCTTACAATTGATCTCTCTATTGGAATATATGCTATAAAACACAATTCTTTATATCAGGTATCAGTTGACTCCTACAATTTAAACAAACGTTCTACCCATGTTTCACCACACTATGCTCACACTCTGAAAGATGGCTGACATGTTGTAAAACTATACAAGTTAGATAATTTAACAGGATAAGATTTAAATTTAAATTTAAATTTAGCCTTAAGAAGAATTAGGACTTGTGTTTCTGCTAGATATACGTGAAATTCATCTTGCATTAAAGGACAATTTTCTCTTTGCCCTTTTAAAAATGCATTTTCCAAAATGATAGCAGCATCAAGTTCTAAGAATGCCAAAAGTTTATCAATGATAAACCTTTTTCCTCCTATGATAACAGGCACCTATTCTGCCTCCTATGTTATCACATTTACCTCGCCCCCTGCCATTCGTATCACCACTAGTTGGGGTAATGGATGCCACCATTCATTAGGCAATGCATTAGGTTTTGCACTACTAACTGTACACCCTGCATCAATTAGTGCATTTAAAAAATAGTCATAATAATTGAAAAATTTAAATATAAGCTCAATATATATGCTTAAACTTGACTTTTCAAAGCTAAAAGCCTTTTTTGATGCCACAGAGATAGAGTAAACCATTTTTCAAATTTCCTTAAAAGGAACAGAACATTGTTTAAAGATTTTTTTGAATCTCTTTCACAACCTCAGGAATGAATGCAATTTGCCTCATAACTCCTACACTCTTCTGACCTTCATCATCATCTGCATAAATAGGTAGACTAAAATCCTTATAGCCTATTATCCTCCTATTGCTTACAAATGATTGACCTTTTTCTCTCTCAGAAGTTGTTATTGATAGTTTTGGTTCTACCCTATGAAATTTTTCACTCACTTTACTAGAAACCAATCTTTTAGGCATATGTTATACAATTCTCAAGTTCCTCATTGGCTTTTCTAATTGTAAGAATATATTCTTTCCTCTCTAGGTTATCTAGAAAGAACCCATTGGTCTTTAATGCTCTATTGGCTATATAAGAACCCAACTTTTGGGCCAACTTAGTTTTACAAGATTTATTTCTTTCATATGTAACTATTTGTAGTTATTCAATCCTTCTTCAAACAATTCTATTATTTTGGAAGCATTTCTTACTCCTAAATTGGTAGTGGTTATTAGCCTAAACACTATCCTAGTGTGATACACCAAATACTTGGCTTGGGAATTAATTCTATTCATTTTTAATAACTTGATCCTCAAGGTTAATGAATTACCTAAACACTTACCACTCATAGCCATTAAATAATTTGGATAGATTTGAAAATAGACTGGACCATTCGCTAGATTAGTCTACACACCTGATATCAACTAGTCTTAAACTCTTTCCATCACTTGCTTAAAACTGCTGCTATCATAAGGCTACCTACTAGTAAATTAAATAAAAGGATCAGTCCTACTTACACAAGCCCTATGTGAAGGTATTTATACTCACCTTTGGCTTTATTAGCCATGTCCATTATTTTGGCCAGATTAATCGAGGACACA
>CANXYI011134857.1:0-10071 GCA_948208565.1 Hura crepitans | reverse complement strand
GTTTATTACCTAAAATAAATTATTAGTTCGACTAAATTTTTAAATTATTTTATTTTACTCATTTTTTGGCCCATTTAAGTTTGATTAGTATACACCTTCCATGTCCTTACAAAGGTGTCCTGGTTTCCTAAGAACATTGTTCAAGCCTCAGAGGTATTATACATAAAACCTCAATTTACAGGCATTACAATATTACCATATTAGATTATGTATTCTAGATGCTAAAGAGTCAAAGAAATAGATTCTAGATGAGGATCATAATGCTCTTTTATGCTATGTATCCTGGTAGCACAAATGTACCAAGATTTGAAGTTATCATATTAGTGGCTTGGTATGAAAAGAGATGTATTAGAATTTGTGATCAAGTGCCTTACTTGTCAACAAGTGAAGGCAAAACATCAAGTTCAGTCTAGATTGCTACAACCTATAATGATTCCTGAATGGAAATGGGGTAGGATAATCATAAATTTTATGGTTGGATTGCCTATGACAAGGAGTAAGTGTGATTCCATGTAGGTTATGGTAGATCATCTTACCAACATAGCTCATTTTATACTAGTGAGGATAGACTATTCAATGGAGAAGGTTATTAAATTATACATTGATGAGGTAATTAGCTTACATGTAATGTTGTCTTTGATTATATCAGATCGAGACCCACGATTTAGATCGAGGTTTTAGAAGAAACTTCACAATGCCTTAGGTAGTCAGTTAAGTTTTAGCATGGTGTTTCATTTGTAGACTGATAGATAGTTAGAAAGAGTAATTTAGGTGCTCAAAGATATGTTAAAAAGTTGTGCCATTAAGTTTAAAGGTAATTGGGATTAGTATCTAGCATTAGTAGAGTTAGCATATAACAACAACCATCAAATGAGTCTAGGAATGGCTTATTTTGAGGTGTTGTATGGAATGAAGTGCAACACTCCCCTATGTTTGAGTGAGCTCAGTGAAACTAATCTCATGGGAGTCAACTTGATCAAGGACATCGAGTAGAAGGTGAAGATCATTAGGGATAGATTGAAAGTAGCTTCTAACAGACATCAATCTTATGCTGATCTCAAGCAAAAAGTTATGGAGTTTGAAGTGTGAGACAAGGTGTTTTTGAAGTTCTCACCATGGAGGAAGGTTTTACATTTTAGCAAGAAGGGAATGCTAATTATAAGGTTTATTGGGCTATACAAAGTAACAAAATATGCGGGCTAATAACCTATAGACTAGTATTGCCACCAAAACTTCAGTAAATTCATGATAACTTCCATGTCTCTATGCTTAGAAGATATAGATTTAATCCGACACATGTTCTATCTATGGGAAAAGTTGAAGTGAGACTAGATCTATTATATGAAGAAGAACTTGTTAGAATTCTAGCTAGAGAGGTTAAAAAACTTAGAAACAAGACAGTTCCACTAGTGAAATTTGCTTAGGAGCACCATGGGATAAAGAAAGCAACATGGAATAAAGAAGCTTAAATGAGAGAGCAGTACCCTTCTCTATTTAAACTAGGTAATGTAAAGGATGACATTTCTTTTAAGAGGGGAAATTATGTAACAACCAAAAAATCTCAACTTTTATGAATAGTACATTCCCGAGATAAATAATGTTCGTAAGGCTCGAGATACACTACAGCTATCGGATGAAAGTATTAATCATAAAATAATTTTGGGCTAATTTTAAAATCAATTGGAAGTTATTTGATTGGTTAAAAATGATAATAAGGTTTTTATGGTAATGTCTTATGAATAGTCATTAAGGCAAAGCTGAACCGTAAAATATTTTAAAAGTTGCTTGGAAAATTATAGGACTTATACGACCTGATACTCAAAAATTCTAATATGCATGTTGGCACTAGAATCAGAATTTTTAGAGGTCAAGAAGTAATTTATCTAAAATCAGGTAATGTAAAAATAGTTTAATAATTCATTTTTTCAAGTTTTTCGAACTCCGATTTTTAGAGATTGTGAGGCCATAATTAAGTGAATTTTTGAATGCTTAATTGAACATAAATGGAGCTTAAAAAAGGAGAAAAAATGAAATAAAAAGAGGAGAACAATGGATAAAATAATAATTGATTATTTGGAAATTATAAGTAAGGACAAAACACATAAACTCGGTCAAATCTATCTTCTCTTCCACCCTTAAGAAGCCAACGGCTTCCTCCACTCCTCCGCTCCTTTTTTTTCTCTTCAATCCACCATTTAAAGGCTTTTTTATCTTGATTGAGCCAATCTTGGGTGCCTCCATGTCCTTTAGAGCTTGTGGGAAGTGAGAAAATCTAAATAAACAAAGGATTTAACTTAGTTTTAGTTGCGATGAATAGCAACCATTTTTTTTTGGGTAAGACTTTTCAAAACCCAACATTTTTCTCATGTTCCCTAAGTGCCCAAGAGTATATTTATGCTTTTATTTTTTCATTTTATGTTTTTATTGATTTATTATGAATTTTTTAAAAATCAAATTTGTAATAGGCAGTTGAGAAAATGGATAAGGCTCATAATAATGGAAAATTAAAGGTTTAAGTAGTCTTCAGGGTCATATTAAAATCATTTTGGTATGTGAAATTGATTTAAATCATGTATATTTGTTTATGCCCTAAAGTTACATAGTAATAAATGTGTATGAAAAAGGTAATTAATGAGTTTAAAATAGTTAATTATGTATTAAATCATTATGACATGCATCTAGAATGTGTATAGTGGCATGTATGATGTATAGAATGTGTGTGACATGTTGGTAATGGTATGAAGGATTAACATTGCATGGAGATGGAATGACCCTAATAAAGCTAAATGTGTATATACTTATTTATTGTATGTGCACAATATGGAATATGTTGGTTTGAACTAGAATAATAGTTATATGTATTTAAATGATGAAGTTGTGTTTTTTTTGGAATATTGGAAGCCTTAAGGCCAAATGGCCTTGTTAGATGTTAGTGTGTGTGTGATATGTTATAATGCACCAAAACGAGATGTTAAGTATGGAAGTTGACATGTTAGCTATATAATGATGATTATGTTAATTTTAGTTGTATAATTTTGTAAGAATGCACATGATGTATGCATGTATGTGGTTGTATGCTACCTTATGTAAGATTTGGGATTTATAAGCATTCTTATATGGTGCATTATGTAAAGATATGGGTTTTTGTGCATATTGAGCGCTTAATGGCTGATTGGTCATAATGGGCCAAACTAAATGTGAAAATGCTTTAAGTTAAGTATGAAGTGGACATTTATGGTCAATTACTTTGTAAAGATCATAAGAACATAAAAGTAAGGTTGGTACGGATAATTTAAGCATGTATGACTACATGTTTGCAAATGTAGACATTTGAATGTTTGCAAATATAGACATTTGAATGTGGCATTTTATTAAGATGATGTATATGATCATAATTACTATCTAAAAAAAAGCTCAATTACTCAGTATGGTCATTGTTAACCTTACCATGTTTAAAAGCTATTTTAAGCTTATTTTAAATGGTGGAACTAAAAAAAATATGTTAACAGCCCATATGCTTAACCACCTAGATAGATAGGTTGACCAGTTAACTAGGGGTATAGTAATAGTTGCTAGGGCACTACGGTGCTTTTTGATGTTTTTAGTCTACAGGTTCACTTTTAGTCTAACCCAAAGGCCCATATATGTTTGATCTTCGGACCATGTTGGTAGATGAACTTCAGGTTCATAAATAGTCATATTGGCCATCATGTTATGTTTGATCTTTGGATCCATATTGGTAGATGGACCTTTAGGTTCATGGAGATCATATTGGCCATCGACCCCCATTATCCATAAGACATATGTTTTGATTATATGGTTAAATAAGAATGACTTTATAAAATGCTTAATAATGAACTTTTTATTTATACATGAAACTACCAAATTTGCATGTTGAATACATTATTCATATTGATATGTAATTTTTATTATTTTAGTTATTGCTTAGCTTATGTATGCTTATGTAGCATTTTTTATATAATATGGCCTATGCATGTTGTGAAAAACAAGAAAGTGATTGTGTTTAGTAAAGATGTGGCTTATTTCATGATTTACCTCAATTTCACCACTAAGGAAATTACTTAACGCATCATTTTGTTTGTGATGCATAGGTCGGAGGTATAATTGAGCCCAAGCCTCGAGACATCCAGTCAAGCAAGAGAAGGCCACTATTTTTTTACTTTTTGATGTATGTAATTAGATTATGAGACATATAGACATACGAAAAGCACTCTTATATTAGATGTAATTAGTCTTAGGCCTAAATAATAATTTTTTTTGAAATTTAAACTTATATATAGTCTATAACTATATTTTAAACACATAAAACTATTTTATGCTTGTTGATGTCTCTTTCTGAGATTGAGACTGTATTGATATTAATAATGGATTTAGAGTTATCAGAAGGATCATGAAGATAAAGAAATGATTATGAAATGTTTTAAAAGTGTTTTTATTGATTGTAGGTTACTATACAAAATTTGGGATGGTGTCCGATATAACTATTATGCTATAGGAATTTTGGCATGAGTCTCAATTTTTTAATATGTAACCTGACTTTTAAAAGTTTGTGAAAACTCATGTTTTTTTTTTGTATTAATCAAGTATGTTAAGATGTCTTAAATGACTATGTATAAGTTGAGATTAGATAGCATGTTATGTGCCTATTCTTTAGTTGTGTTTGGTAATCAACTAGTGATCGAACTGGGTAAGAGGTGTCACAAACACTATGCATAATAGAGTATCAGTGGACCACCTAAGCCCTCGAAACCACATAAGCCTTGTATGCATAAAAATCGAAGGTCAAAAAATCATATCATCAACATGCATCAAACTCAAAGGTCAGAAAAATGATTTGAATATTGACACATCAAACCTATAGGTTAGAACATAAAAACTAACTCGAGGGCTATCGGGGTACCAAAGTACCCTAGTAGTTACTATGACTCTTAGCTTATCAGTCAACCTATTCGACTAGGTTGTTTACTTGTAAGGGCTATTAACCATTTATTTTTTACTTTCAGAAAATTAATAATGCTTTTACTTGAATTGGTTTAGCGAACTATTGACTAAATAAGGAGATAGTGTGATTATAAGCTTATCACATTATTATGGCATGCAACACCACATTACAATGCCATATATCAAATCTTTACATGCATGTGATAATAAATGCCTTTCATCAATACGTTTTCCTTTTAAATGCATTACAAATTCTTATGATGTCATACTGGCCATAACATACACACAACTTATAAGCTCATGCACAAATTCACCTTATTCATAAATATGTACTTACTAAAGCTTTCATCTCATTACATGTATGCCATATACATCATGAACATGCTATAGGCACACTAGTAAAGCAAATACACCACATAAAACTCATACCACATCATAAATGTACCATATTATGCATTTAAGTCGATAAAGAATGCATTATCACATTATATCTCTTTTATGTCATAAATACATATAATATGTCTTAAAAGCATTATGGCTAATTATGGTATCATAAGGCCAACCAATTAAACATAATTCACTTTATTATTTATTTCTATGCATACAAACATACATAAACATTAACACACATAGCTTGTATCAAAATACCACCTACATGCTATAGGCCATTCGGCCACTAACCCCTCTGCCCTCATAGTAGGCAATTATGTAAATTTTCTTAATATTATCCAAACCATCTCATTCCTTATGATAAAGATCATAAACTTAACCATGCATAATATTTCATGCTCCTCATAGAGCATAAACATACTTAAATATTTCATAAACCATATCATGATTCATACATCATAATATAGTATCTCATTTCATCACATGTTCAAATCTCACATACATATGACCAATTAGCCATTTTCATACTTAATACATCATTTGTATACATATCATGCCATTCCACACTCAAATACACACATACATAAGCCATTATGCTCTTAACCCTCCATAATGCCATTAATCTCTACATTCATCATTTTCCATGTCCATAGAATCAATTACATTTAGTCATGGTTATAGTTCATACATATCACACATATACGGTGCCTACATGTATATACATGCATATGGTAGTCAACAAACACACACACAACATCACATGGCCATTACGCCCAAAGTGCCATCCAAGGCTCTAAGCATCCATCACATACCTTTATCATTATAACTCATGTTCACATAGACATTTAACATCATACATTTACACACCTCACAATTTCCATGTAATTTGCACACTTACATGCATATACATGTATCTCTATATATCACATGATATTAACATTCACCATTATTCATCATTCTAACATCAATTAGATTTTAACATACATTAATTTCATCAAACATCACAATTAAATGCTTGTAATACTTGAAAATCATCATTTTGTGAAAAGTACTCTCGAGCTTGATATAGTGCCATTTAGAACACTGAAGGGTCACACAGTGGCCAAAAAGGGTATTGGGCAATCGAACTTTGCTGACTAGAAAATGATGAAAAAGAGTGAATTAAAAATTTTAGTACAACTAATAAATCATTTCGGGGCAAATTATAGTAAGGTAAACCAGAAGTAATATTGATAGGCAAAGAGAACAACTGCATAGTCCAGCACCTAAGAATCCTAGAGGGAAGCTCAAATGAGAAGGACTACAGAGGAAAAATGTAAATGAGGATATTGCCTTGTAATGCCAAAATTTGTATTAAAAATTAGTACCTAATAATGAGATAGTGCCAACAATTGTGAATGAGATAAAGGGCGATAGAGTCCAGAAGGGAAGAAATTTGCCTTGATTATAAGATAAGGAAAATAAGGAAATAAAGGTGGGTATAGCCTGGCATTAGAATAAAAGTAAGTACGTAAGAAGACTTCCATAGTGCTTTGTATTCTAACTAGAAACAAAATGTGGATACATGGGATATATTGGAAGTATACTGCTTAGTATTATTCATTAATAAAAGATACGAAAATTTGATGCAATAGTGTTAAAGAGTACATTGGGGGAGCTCCACTTATACGAAAAGTAAAAAAGAGATACAGTCCATAAAAAGTGAATCTACCTAATGAAAGATGAATGAGCCAAGAGGAAATAAGAGTTTTATAAATTTAGGGTGCCTAAGAAAATAAACGAAGAATAAAGGTGCACCTATAAGAGGCTGTAGACAGCTAGAATACAAAGGTCTTAACCTATTAAAAGGAAAAAGGGACAAGAATATAAAAATGGAATGTTGAAGTAGCTAATCATATGACTATAAAAAAATTTGAGCATAAAATTTCTTAAGAAGGGAAGAATTGTAATGCCAAAAAATTCATCACTTTGTGAAAAGTACTCCCCAGCTTGATACAGTGTCATTTAGTAAACTAAAGGATTACATAGTAGCCAAAAAGGTGTATTAGCCAACCGAACTTTAATCGACCAAAAAATGATGAAAAATAGTGAATTAAACAATTTAGTAGAACTAATAAATCATTTCGAGCTGAGAATTAGTGAATAGTGACTTTAGTTAAGGTTATGTCGAGATAGCTCTAGGAAGTGCCTAGATGGACTCAAAAATATCATACCCTAAAGCTCAAAAATTTTAATAAGTCTATTAGAGAAGGAATTTTAATATTATGAGGTTGTTTGATAATTATTCAAAATTTTTTTAATTATGCAAGTGAATTGTAACCCTAGCTCCTGAAGGAATTTTGACTTGAAATTTTGTGGGACCTTTAATGGGCATAATCAAGAATTTTTGACATTAGAATCATGATTTTTTGAGGTTTAGAGAAATTATTTTGAATTTCCAAATTTTAAAAGAAAATTGGGTTAAAACGGGCCATTGGATCGACACGTGGCATAATCTAAGCCATGCACCTATCGAATATAAATGGGCTTGCACATGTTGGAGTGCCACATGTGCCAAAAGCTATCATCTCCCCTAAAATTCCCATAGAAGCTAATGTCATTTTCTCTCTCCTCTCTTTCCTATTTTTTTCATTTCTCTCTCCTTCCACCACTAAATTCCATAATCATTATATGGATCTTGACCTCCATGACACTCGAAAGCTAATCCAATTGATAGAAATCAAAAAGGATGCCTAGAAAGTGAGATATAGACACTTGATGAATAGTGCTCTTTTGGTGAGTAAGTTGATTTTTCTTAGGGTTTTTATTTTTCATCTATAGTATTTGGTATGGTGATGTTATGGGTGAAGAGAGATTTTAGTTTAGAGTTATGTGGAGTTTTGAAAGAATTTTTGAAGGCAAACCCTTATTATGCCATTTTGGGCAGTGGTGCAAAATGGTGGAGGAAGATGGAATTTATGGTTCTAGAATGGCTTTGACATGACTGGGGGCCCACTGTAAGTGAATTTAACTTAAACTTGTATTGTATTTTAGAGAAATGTGGAATTTGAGGCATGTATGTGTATGTATAGAAATGGTATTAGTGTATATGTGTATGATAATTTAGAAATGTTAGGCATGCTAGGAAGGGCAATTAGAGTAAACAAGATGTAGATGTATCTTAGATGTGAAAATAATGTGGAAGCATGTGATGTATATATGACTAAATGCATGGCATGTATGTCATGGCATGTATATGGGTGCATGGCATGAATACATGGGATATTAGGACGATAATGTGAGGTATGACATAGAAGTGACATGGAATATGGGGATAGGTGCCTGGTTATGGGTTAAAATGTGATAAGGCATGATATAGGGATAATGGAATGTGAGATTGACATGTAAAGAAATGGTATAAAATAAGTATAGTGTATAATGTTAGGTGTAAGTTTAAGAATTTAATTGATATGTGTTATTTAGGAATTTATGTTAGATATGATATTTAGGTATGACAATATAGAAGTAATGTTTGATGGTGTGGAATACCCTAAAGTGTAATGGTATGAGGTAAAGAAAGAATGGAAAATGACCAAATGAATAGTAAAAGAAATTACTAAATAAATAGTAACCTTCATGTAATAGGATCCGTAACTGTCTAGTAAAATAGCAATGACCTGTAACTATCCCATAAAGATAATCAAGTGAAATAGGCTTATAATTGTGTCCTATTAACTTGGAAATAATCTAAATAGATGATTGGTGAAGGAGAAAAATTATGAGTTCATTAAATTTAAAAATAATGATGGAAATAGAGCTGCACTTTCCAAAGTGCTGAAGAATAAAATCATATGACAAGATAAAATACTATGAGTGCATAATTTATAAATAGACAAAATTGAATGAATAAAAAGATGATAATTTTATGGAATTCAGGTGTAAAAATGAAAGTATATTTGATAAGGCATTAAATATACTCATATGGCATAATTGTTACAAAGAGTATCATGATAATACACTGAGATTAACATCAAGTATTGCAGGTAATAAAGTACCATCAAGACCCTAAGAATAAAAAGGTAAAATACTAGACATGGAAAAATAAGTTATCATCTTATAGTAAAGGAAAGAGATAGCATGGAACAAGAGGATAAAACATTCTGAGACAAATGATAGTAAAGCAAAAGACATACACTTTTGCATGAAAAGGGAACAAAAATAAAATACAAAAATGAGATAAAGGAGAAATAAATAGTGATCACAAAGAAAATGAAACATGATTGGGAACACAGGAGATTAGTGGAACTAGAATGACCCCGAATGAATAGTTTAGATTATAAACTAGTAGACTAATAAAATAAGAATAATGTTCCCATTATGGATATCCAAATAATAAAACTAATAAGCAATGGTTGTACAGGTAAAATAATATAGATATTAGCCATTGGTTGAGTGTACACTGGATAAGTTGACCAGTCAACTAGGGATTAGCAGCTGCTAGAGGCTGAGTCTAAATAGATTTTAGCCTATGTATGATGGGTGTAGCCACTGAGCATTTACTTGAGCCTATACACTCTAGGTATTGAGAGGTCTACAGACTAATCCCTAGTACCCACTTGATGATTGTGGATATTAGGAGGTCCCATGGGGATAATCCCTACTATCCATTAGATATGCTGAGTATGATGAGATGTATTAGGATACTAAGGTCCTACGGGGTTGATCCTTACTATCCATTAG
>CANXYI011134531.1:0-12141 GCA_948208565.1 Hura crepitans | reverse complement strand
TTTCATAATGTACATCCACTAACTAATTTAGCCCCATTATATAGGAATGCATTACTACAACATAACCAAAAGAGTACAAAAATATACCACACAAAGACTCAACAACAACTACACTACACTGATGAATCTAGACTGGTACCCTGTCTATAACCAATGCATAAGAACATTGACACACTGAGCATGCACTTAGTGGTGGAATTGACACAATAAAGGTATGTCATGAATGCAAACACATGTATGAGGTCGTATATATACATGTATAGACATTATAATCATGTGCATGCAAATTTATCAGACTAAATGCCATTTACGTACCATGCCTTGTAGTGCCTTGTTATACGAGTAACTAATTATAAACCATTTAACTAGTTTAATTACTTAGATCTATATATTACTTCCATTGCCATTATTAATAGTCAAACAATATTGTCTTTATTAAGTTTAATGTTGTTTAGGCCCATAACAAATAGACTACACTTTAAGACACTGAATAACGGGATCTATCTTGTGTAGTGGCCTATATTTTGGGCTTTGATAGCTATACCTACTTAGTCCGATAGTAGGGATCAATCCATAAACCTCCCAATGCTAGACTAGCAGATAGCTAGGATCAGTCCATAGACCTTCCAATATCTGCAAGTGGGATAGCAAGGATTAGCCTCGTGGGACCTCCCAGTACCACAAGTCAATATCTCTAGTATAACATCTATGGATAGTAAGGATCAGCACTGTAGGACCTTCCAATATCCATAGAAAGCCAATGGGTAATAGAGATCATTCTAGGTGAACTTCTTAATAGCTGAGTGTGCAAGGTTCAATCTCAAAACCTCGATAGTTGCACCTACCATCACATCAAACAATAATGGCCCCAGAAGGACTAACTTGCCTAGTAGCTACTAACCCCTAGTTGACCAGTCAGCCCATCTAGTAGGTGTCTAACTAATGGGCTAATACACTACTCATTATTCACTTGTATAGTTAATAGTCACCTTCAACCTTATTCCATGTCCTTAACCACATCTATATTCATTTTTCAAATATTTATGCACAATTTTCCATTTTAGGTTGTTTGTTGCAAAGTTATTATTCATTTGGCCATTTTCACGTAAGTTACTATTCATTTGATAACTTCCTATCATTATTAGTTTCATATATGTGTCATTACCATCCATAAATGCAATATTCCATTATCTATTAGATCACCCTATAATCCATGGTCACTTGCCATTCTAATGCCATCATTTCCATGCACACTAGCCACTATTTCAAGTACCATTTCGAAGGTCACTATTTCATGTCACTTTAGGTCACCATTTTTCAGTTTACCATGCCACACCTTATTATTGACATTCTCTTTCCTAACATAATTTTTCCAGCTCATTTCCATGTAAATGCCATGCCTAAAATGCCATACTTATGAACACATATGCCATGCACATACATGTTCATGTTCTAACCATACATAATCCATACACCTACACTTGGTTTCCTTCCCCCAAATCATGCATACCATGATATTTTTACATTCTTAACACAACCACACCATTCATTTTCATCAATTATATGCTTAACACTAAGAAATGTCATTTCCATACACATGTGCACACACACATTCATGCATAAACACATGACACACATATAGATTGGGTCAAATTCATATACCTAGGGTGTGAAAGCACCCTTTTCTCCACCACTTGTAGGCCTTAGATGGGGTTCTCCTTCAATAACTTCTCTTTGACCTAAATATAAAGGATTTTACCTTAGAAAAATTCATAAAAATTCTGCATAACTCTAAATTGAAATCTAAAACCATAGAAGTTCTTAGAATACCTTAAGCTACCTAATACAAAAATAAAATTAAAATAAAAACACCTTAAACCAAAAATTGATACTATTCATCAAGTCTCAAATTCTCCTTTTTTAGCCTCTTTTCCTAATTTTTGTCAGAGGAATTAGCTTCAAAAGGCTATAGAGGTTAAGAACCATGTGTGAAGTGTGAGAATTAGTGGTGGGAGGAGAGAAAATACAAAAAAAGGTAGAAGAGAGAGACCTTAAATGGCATAGGGATTTTTAGGGGAAAAGATGATGGCTTTACACATGTGACACTCTCACATATGTGGACCTTTTTATACAAGTGGGTGGATGGCTCAAATTGCGGCATGTGGCGATCTAATGGTTCGATTTCTCTCGATTTTCTTTTAAATTTTAGAAATTCATAGAAATTTCTCTGGATCTCTAAAAATACTCTTTTTAGTTTTAAAAATCATCAATTATTGTCATTAAAGCCCTTATAAAATTTTAAGTCAAATTCCACTATCAACTTTAGGTTATTATTCACTCGCTAGAATAAAATATTCCAAATAAATATCAGATGACCATAGAAAATGAAAATTCCTTCACCATGATATAGATTGGAAATTTTGAGGTTTAGG
This sequence comes from Hura crepitans, assembly GCA_948208565.1. NCBI lineage: Eukaryota > Viridiplantae > Streptophyta > Magnoliopsida > Malpighiales > Euphorbiaceae > Hura > Hura crepitans. Next base: position 9,709 of record CANXYI011134531.1, on the reverse strand, counting down.
GTATGGTATTTTTGGGTTTGTCTGGGATATCCCAGGGCTATCTCAGCATAATCTCATTTTATGTCACTATTCACTAATTCTTGAGCCGAAATGATTCATTGGTTCAGCTAAAATTTTTAATTCTTTCATTTTGTCCATTTTCTATCCTGTCAAATTTTAATCACCAATACAGCCCTTTCTATCGTTATTAAGGTGCCCTAACTCATATGGAAACACTATTCATTCCACAGAGGTACTATTCATGAAACTTAGACTTATGAGAGTCTTAGTTCTAGTGGCGTCGATTTGCTATTCGTGAACAACTACAAGAGAGTAAACAATCAACCTCATACAATGTAGCTTTATGGGGTACAGAATCATAAACCATGGTAATCATGCATACTAGGCCTATAAAATGCCTAAACCAACTCTAATACCACAAAATGTAACACTTCCTACCTGATTCCTGAAGGAACCCGATAAGAGATGCTATTTTTCATAGGTTACTCATCCTATTTCTACCTTAAATGCTATTCATTTAACACTTATAGTCTTGTCTACCCTGGTAGTCAGCTTTCATTATTTTGTATTATGATTTTATTTTACTCTTATATTGTCTATAAATGACTGTTCAAACTATCCAAGGTATAGAAATACAAATCACAGAAATTTGGGTAGCATAATGGCTACTTGAGTAAAAAACTAAAAATTTAAACCATCAAAGAGAACACTTCTATATTCATCCTCATCATTTTCACAACTCTTAGACCATCTAGTGCCCCAAATCAATCACTCAAGCTTAGCACACAAGCACATCACATAGGGTCTCAGACCCATTATTAGGCAAACATGTAATAGTATATACATATCCATGCATAATATGAGTACAAACAAGCATTAAGCAGCTTAGTTTAATGTTTTTAGGTTATAGTATTTTAAAATATATGTTGTCTTAAGCCCAATCGCCACTATACATGAGTGCCTACTGCTACACATACCCACACAAAGGATAGAAATGTACTCCTAAAATTGTTCAACTATATAGCACACTTTGAGGCTAGACCACTTGTAATATCTACAACTTATGCATTAGAACACCAACATGTTGAGTATAAACTCAGTGGTGAATTTAATGTAATAGATGTATGTCACACACATAATTATGCAATTGTCACACACCGGGCTAGTCATATCCATATGCAGATCCAATTACATGCAATTCTATTAAGTAATAGTCCATTTTATCACATCATGATCAACATGTCTTGTAGTTTAATTAAACTTGCCAAGTTATATCTAGTACCTTTAATCATGCCAAATATATCATAAATTCATTCCAATCATTACCATTTGCATTTATTACCATTATTCTATTTCAACCCTTACTAGTTGTATTTATTTCTATTATTCTATTCCAACCCTTACTAGCTGTATTTATCTCTATTATTCTATTTCAAGCCCATATTGGAAAGTTGATGCTTATAGATGCTAGATAATGAGATTTATATTGTGTCATGGCCCATATTTTAGACCTTAATAGCTGCACCTGCCTAACTCCATCTGGAAACAGGGATCAGTTAAAGAGAACCTCCCAAATTAGAGTGGCAGGGATCAGTCTTACGGGATAGGGATCAGCCTTATGGGACCTCCCAAATCCTAGTTATCAAATTAGGTGGATAATAGAGATTAGCCCCATAGGACCTCCCAAATCTACAAATAAAATGGGTAAGTAGGGGTCAGCCCATATGGACCTCCTAATACTCGGGTGTGTAGGGTTCACTAATAGAACCTCGGTGGCTACACCCACTATCTCAATCATACAAGTAATGGCCTAGGAGGACTAAAATCCCTAGCAACTGCTAACTCCCTAATTGATTAGACAACCCATCTAGTGGGTGTCTATCTAATATGGGTTGCTTTCTAATTACAACTTTGCTCACATAGTTACAGGTCATTTATTGATACTCATTATACCATCGTAATTCTCACAATTATATTCACACTTGCACTCAAACACATTCATCGATTATAGGTCACTTTTTGAGTAAATCACTATTCATTTGGTTATTTTCTTAACTTACATGCTTAAGTCATCATCATCAAACAATTCATTCCAATTGCCTTAATATTTCATTTTATCATCATCATAATTTCCATACTTTAATGTCACTATTGATGTCATTACTTACCATTATATTTACTTGCTTTCTTCCATCTAATTCATTTATGTGCATTCATTCATGTCATGCCATATTCTCATGCCATAAATGGTCACTTTCACATGCTTACATGCTTAGCACACATTTGAGCCATACCATAAATATTTGCCATTCTTTATTTTCTATACCAATTTTTCCATTATAAACACACTTTATGTTTACATTTTTGTGTAATTACCATTCCATTACATTTCACACACATAAGCACACTTCACATTACCATTATACACCATTCAACCACACTATGAACACACATGCATATGGTTTCCTTCTATACTAATCATGCATATATCCTTCTCATTTTCATGCCAACATAATCACATACCCATTTTATCATCAAATATGCACACATACACACAAACTCACACCTCTATACACAGTCACATACACATATTCATGCATACACGTTATGACACACTTAGATTACATTAAATTCACATACCTAGGATGTGAAAATGCCCTTTCTCACCACTTTACTACTTTAAATGGCCTTCCTCATCTATTCTTTTTCCTTGACATAAAACATAAATAATTAGGGCTTAGAAAAATTACCAAAAATGCTACACAATTCCAAACTAAAATCTAATAACATGGTTTTTCTTAAGACACTTAAAACTACTTAAAACAAAAATAAAAAGTGGGATTAAATGCCTTACACTCAAAATATACACTATTCACCCCTTGCTCATATCTCAGTTTCTAGCCTTTTTTTCTTAATTATATCACTTTGAGATGTTTCAGGAGGTCATAGAGGGAAAAAAACATATAAGAATTATAGGGTTTATGTGCATAAGAGAGAGAAATGAAGAAAAAAAATGTAGGGGAGGCTATGGCAATGGAGTTAGCCAAGAAGCGAAGGGAGGAGGAAGAAAGGTTTTTAGCACATATGCAAAGGCCTTCTATATTAAGCCCATGGGCAGCTCATATTATGCCATGTGGTAATCCAATGTGTGAAACCCCCTACTGGATTCCCAAAGAAACCTAATAAGTGGCGCACTTCCTACCAAGTCACCCATCCTAAAATTTCCCCTATGGTTATTTGTTTAACTCTTACCAATCCCTCAGTAAATCATTCTATCTAACTCCAAAATCACCTCAGTCCATTCCTATAATTCATTAAGGTTAAAACCAATCTGGTTTAGTCATTATAGAGGAAATCTATTCACACTTAGGTATCACCTAAAAATCCGGTAGCATAATGACTACTCGAGTCCTAACCAAAAATTTAAACAAGCCTGTTTAAACACTTCTATAAGTAATTCATAACACTTAGACCCATCTAGTCCCCTATTCACAGCCTATCATTATAATCTAACACATTAAACTTAGTCCTCGAGCCATAGATAAAACAACCATAAATATAAAGCCTCAGGCTCACATTAACATCACATAGCACATACGATCATACATTCACCAAAAAAGATGCAGAAATACTTAATTTACATCAGCAGGTCATATTCACTTAATTACATTATAGTTCCAAAGCCTAAATACATTTTCCTACCCATTTCTCACCTAAGTACATGGATATTCAACTGTATAGTAATTATATCCAAAGTCTTCACTTGTATCCTCTGAACCTCTATCATCATGCTTTACGAGGTAGGTTCCACTGTCGTGTACTTGTGCACTAAAATCGGTATGTTGAGTATACGAGATACTCAGTGGTGAACTTAAAAGCAATTTAATCATGGTATTTATATCATTAACTTACATGTAAAGTTTAAGAATGATTTTACTTTATTACGTAACATAATTATTCACTAGGGTGCCAAATTACTAAAATACCCCTAAGGTATTTCTAAGGTCTGATAGAATACTTTTGACTTATATAAATCATTAAAAGTGAGGACAATTACTTTTAACATGCATACTTTGTAAAAATCACTTTATCTATCTCAGTGGTGAAAAATTAATAAAATGCCCTTTTTTTGTATTTTTATTACTTTCTTTGAACAAATCATTCACATCTGCTTAATTTTATCTCCCTAAGGTATTTATGTGTCCTAAAATAGTCTTTTTTGACTCATACATGTAAATTAATTAAAATAATTATTTAATCTGATCTAACACATTTGTGCAAAATGTCTGAAATACCCTTAGCTTGCATTTTATTAGAACTTAAAAAAATAATGTTCCATTATGCTTAATTCTTATGTTCATAATCAGTCTGATTATTTATTGAATTTAATTCTTTGGGCCGACTAGGAAGATAACAATTTAAGACATTGGATCTAAAGGGATAATAAATTGGCGCAGTGGTCCCTACACCAGCCTGTGTGCCATAATGGTGATTAGCCATAGCCTCTCTAGACACAAGTAACTGTGTGGCATAATAGAGCTCAAACCATTGGCCTCCCTAGCCACAAATCATCATTAAGAACTAGTTCACATAATGGAGATAAGTCCATAGACATCTCTAGCCACCAATGAATACCATTAATAGTTGGGTGACATAATAGAGATCAGTTCATAGACCTTTCTAGCCACTAATGAACTAGCAACTGCAAAACCCTGAGTTGACCGATCAACTCATTTAGTGGGTGTCTAACCAATGGGCCAAGTAGCTTAATTTAACTTCATTTATTAGCTAAAATTATTCTTAAAATATTTAAGTCTGAAAAACATATAGTTAAGAATTTTATCTTAATACTTTAAAATTTTATTTAGATTGGTATAGCCACTTTTTGGCTCTACCAAGTAAAATTCCAAAACAATTTATAAGTTTATTGCTGCCAAAATTCAAGGCATCTTATATTATGATTTACCAGGGCATTGCCATTTAAAAGTTTAATACTTTCTATCCAGTGACATTTTTGTTCAGGTAGAGGTCGACTAGAGAGTTATATGTCATTTCGACCACTTTTGGAAGTCAATTTCTAGGACTATTTTAAGTCTAATTTTAACTTAGTTGTTACTATTCTTTTAAATACTTTTCTAGGCACAAGGCTAACTATAACTAGGCCAAGTCCATGGCCAAAATCTAGGCACAAATGCCATCTCTAACTGGGTCAAATCCATGGCCAAAATATAGGCACTAAAGCTAACTAGAACTAGGTGAACACCATGGCCAAACTATAACTCAATTCTAGCCTATCAAAGGCACAATTAAGGTTCAATTCCATAATTCACTTGAAGTCACTTGTTTAGGTTATTATTTCAAGTTTTAGCTATAGGTTCTAATTCCAATCTTTCTTAGCCATTTTAAGGCACATTTCAAGTGTATATTGTTATCTTAATTTGTTATGTACTTAGTTAATTCCATAGCCATTTCATGCCAGCAATCAAACTAAAGTAATATACTTAGTTAATAGTTAATGGCTTTAAACTTCATACCAACATGCCATGCCAAAATGCTTTCAGGTACATAGGGAAAATGGTCTTAATTCCCATGCTTCTCCACATGATAGCATCATTCAATCACATTTATAGACCATGAACTCAAATGTACTCATAACATTCCATTCTAAGCCAATAGGGCCAAGGTATAAAATAACATTGTTAGAACCCACTCTTGATAGCTCGCGGCAACAAATAAAAATGCAAAATTCTTGGTGATTTCCACACCCAATTTTACTTAGTTCATACTTTTGCATGCTAAACATATTTTAAATTCATCTTAGGTAGCAATTTACTCATTCAAACAACCATAGGTAGAAAATTCTAGCAAGCATTTTAGGCCAATTTTACAAACACTAAAAACAACACATTCAATTCCACTAAACTCTTAACTTAATTAACATCACAATTGATGGAATAAACCTTAGACTCATACTTCCAGCCATTCTAACTCAAAGTTCACTAGCCTAGGCACCCAAAAGCATGAAGAAAAGGCTTTAGGTTAAGTTACATATAACTTTAAATGTGTCATTGCCATCCAAGCCTTTGCTACCAACCCCATTTCTAGCTTTTATGATACTCTTCTCCCTCTATCATGGGCCTCTAAATACCATCCAATGGCTACCAATGCCATATACACACACACATACATGTCTTAGGTATATTATAGAATTAATTGGTAGCCAGAAAGAAGAAGAGAAGGGAGGAATTGCTCAAAACTCACCTTTGGGTCATGGTTTTGGATTATCCTAAACTAGTCCTCTTGTTTGATTTTTATCTCCTAAACCACAGCTTCTTTTGGCCTAATTCTTATTCCTCATAGTGCCTAACATCTAGAGGAATTTTTAGCCACTAGAATCTCTTCATTTGGTGGCCGAATTAGAAAGTTATGGCCATTCTCCTCTAGTTAAGGCGTCTATAATCTAGGCAGAAGAGAAGAATGGATTTTATTCTTAACAAGTGGAAATCCACTTATCATGGCCCCTTTGCCACTTGGAAAGTATGCTAAGCCACTTGGCATGTTGTGGGCCCCATCTTGACATATCGAAGCTATCCTGAAACTTCCTAAACCATCTCAAATTTTTGGCAAACTTCAAAAATTCATAAAGATTTACTTAGAGCTCCAAAAATTACATTGTTTATTTTAAAATTCCTATTTTAATATGGTCTACCTGCTTGTAAATTTTTGTGGCCCAATTCTACTGATAGGGCAGTTTTTAGATTGGCTTGATTTGTGTGCCAACCTAAAAAATTATGAGAATTTGCAAATGACCTCTGATTGTAAAAAATTCTTTCACCATTGGACTCAGTGTAATTTTTAAGCTTCATTGTCCACTGTTTTCAAGTCTATCTGAGCACATCTCAAGTCAATCCTAGCTGAAAATTTTTTATTGGCCCAATGGGCAGCTTTTAGCTCGAAATGAATTGTTGGTTCTACTAAATTTTTCATTTTGCCTTTTTCATCATTTTAGAGCCCCTCAAAGTTTCATTACTCGTGTCACTGCCTCGATCCATGTACAAGTGACTCGGCACCCTGGGTGTACCGCTTGAACCCTGTGGCACTATTCATGAAGTCTCATAATGCAGGCATTACATTTCTTCCCTTTTTTAGAAAATTTCATCCTCAAAATTACTTGAAGCAAATAAAGTATGATATTGAGCATTGACTTGCTTGTTTAGCTCTCAAGTAAATTCCTTAATACTTTTATAACTCTAAAGCATTGTAACAGTGGTATGGATTCATCTCTGTAACTATCTCGTTTCATGAGCTATACTCACATTATTTCTTAGTCATAACTTATATTTAGCTATGCTCCAATAGCTATCATCAGAGTCACATGTAACTTATCTAATATATACCCTTTGAGTATAAAACATAAAAATACTATGTATTGCTGTAGCTCAAGTGATAATGCAAGCCTGTAGGCTAGAGGAATTGACCCCATTAATACTTTAATAGATTTTGATAACCTGGGACTTAAGTACCCTTTTCCTTGAACCTCTACACCTGTTTCCTTGGAAAAACTTTAGTGCACTTTGTCTCTAACTGAATATTCAGTAGTTTCCTGCTTCAAGTTAATACAGGATTCCTATCTAACCATAATGGGTTCAGCCTTTTTCTGATTCATTTCACTTTTCTTCAGCCTTTTTTTTTATCAAATCTACATTAGGGATTTTCACTCTACACCTCACTCCAATATGAAGGATTCCTACATTATCTATCAGATAATGCCTCATAGGGGATCATTTCTAAACTAAATTGGTTACTGTTATCACAGGTAATCTCTTTCAGGAATATATATATATATATGAGACATCTGTATAACCCTCTCTGACTATCCATTAGACTGAGGATGATCAACTAAGTGATGAGCTAGTCTAGTGCCTAAAGCTACTAGCAACTTCTCCTGAAATATGGAAGTAAAACAAAATCTCTATCCATATGATAGTCACTAGCACAACATGAAATCTGATGGGCTCATCACCATATAGTCTAGCCAATCTATTTAAAAGCTAACCTATCCTAACTGGGTAACTTGAACTATCTTGACTATCTATCAACAATTATTCATACACCACTGTATTTACTTTTACTTAGTAGTGAACTTATTACAAAACTCAAAGTTAGCTTTTCTCATTCTCACTCTAACATAGTCACAGGATACAATAATTTAGAAAGATTCTGATGCCTGGCTTCTACCTAATAGCATTTCAAATACTTAATATCATACCCTACCACATTTCTTTCCATAACAAGGCATCAAGAGATAAAATTTCCAAGCTTAGATTTTTCCTCCACAAAAGGTATAAAATGAGGAGACTCATTTATTTCCTTAAACATCTGTAACCCAAATCCTCTATAAAAAATGTACACAATCTATTATGATGAGTCTATTACTCACTTACTGTCAACTGAGACCCTATGGTCTTCCCCTCTTCTGCTTTGCTAATTATTTGAACCATCTACTTGTCTCTCCTTTGATTCTCTTTGATCTACTGTTTAAAATCTAACTTTATTTGCAATTCAGTCACTGCTACCTCTTCTAAAATAATTGGTAACTTGACATTCATAATCTCTCTAGGTCACTATAGATTTCCTATACTTAGCCTCTACTATCACAGTAGCTTTTACTTGTAAGTAGTCGATTAGGCAATCAAAATCTTGCATCAATTCTATCTAGCTTCTTTATCTTAGGTCCCTTCTCCTGAGTAAAGAAATATTTAAAACTCTAATGATTTGTATCTATATAGCATTCCTCTTCATACTGATAATGCCATCATTTGTTAAACACAACCACTATGATAACTAACCTTTAATAAGAGGTAAGATAATCTTTCTCTCGTGGCTTCAACTATCTTAAAGCATAAGCCAGAACCTTTCCATCCAATATTAACACCTAATAAATTATTCAGTAAATCATCCCTACACATAACAAAGTCCTTACCCTATTCCAGTTAAACTATGATAGGAGCCTCTATCAACCTCTATTTCAACTTAGCAAACTATCTTGACAATGATTATCCCACACATTTCTTACATCCTTTCTAATTAGTCCAGTCAAAAGAGTAACAATAATGAAAGTCCTTTTACAAGCCCTTTGTAACATCAACTAAGCTTAGAAAATTTCTCATCTTAGTTACATTCCCCAAAGGGTTTCAATTCTAACACTGCCTTACTTTATTGGGGCTAAATTCTGGCTCACTTTATTGAAACTAGGTGGTCCAAAGAAAAACTTCATTACCTAATTCACAATTATTGGGTTGGGCACACAAGTATCTTACTTTCAGTGTTTAACTACTGTTTATACTCTTTTTGGTTCCTAGAGTACACCAAAGCTCATCCAGGAACACCTTTTCCATTAGTTTACATAAAATTAAAAGCTTTGCCTATTGTAATCCATGAAATTGCTAAGGCATTATTAAGCCTCAATGGCATCACCGAAAACTCACGTTTTCCACATTGGGTCCTGGAAGCAATCTTAGTAATATTAGCTTCCCTAAACCCTCAACTGATAGTATCTAGTTCTTAAGTCAACTTTAAAAGAAAGAAGACTAGCCTCTCTCAATGATCAGGAAGATTTTCCACTAGAATAGGGGATACTAATCTTACACACTCACTCTGTTTAATCACCTTTAGGGTAAGGCACAACCCGAGTAACCTATCTTTCTTT
>CANXYI011134447.1:0-12219 GCA_948208565.1 Hura crepitans | reverse complement strand
ACTTTTAATTTATCTAGTCTGATTTTCAGTAATTAATTAGCTCCTAAGTTCATTTTGGTTTCGCTAGCCTCAACTAATTTCCTTTATATTTTACCAAATATTTAGTCTACTAATTTTCATGCTAAAAGGACACAAATATGAATTTATTTCATCCGGTCATATTTTTCAGACAGTTACGGGTCATTGAAACCATAGACAATTTTAGGTCCTTCTCGCATAAGAACTACTATTCACTTGGCATCCTTTTTCATATTAATTTATCAACCTATTTTCTTTTCCATTACCTCAAGACCTAGTATCCGAAATTACCTCACCCCATCCAATTATTTTACATCTAGTTTATTTTATAAGGCCATTATTTACATGTAAAAATCCTAACTAACATTTATTAATTTAACTTAATCCTTTTTATGTAATTTTTCCCCTTTTTATCATTTTCCATTTCTTACTTCTATATCCCCTCTCTACATATATTATTCAAGTTCCATATTACCATCCTACATTCCATGTACTCGTACCATGCATCGTTAGTCATACCATGGCATGCATGCCATACATCCTAATGCCATCCTACTTCACATGTTACCATCCCCACATTCATGCTCACAACATGGCATACATGTGCTCATGCATGCATCACATGGCCACACATCCTTATCACATCCAAATTACATCTAAACCATCATATATCATCAATTTACACATCTTAGCAATTATTTCACATACACCCACACATGAACACACATGAAAACCAAACTTCCATACACATACTCTAACCTTCAATCCTATTTTATCCTAACATACATGATATGTTTTGAGTAAATTCACTTACAGTGAACTCCCTATCATTTTGAAGCTACTCCAGAACCCCTGAATTCCTTTTCTTCCACCTTGAACCACCATTTCCACACTTTCCATACAAGATTCCAACCTTTGAAAATTCCTACAAAAATACACATAACTCCAAATTGAATTCTAAAACCATAAGGATTCTTAGAATTCTCTTAGAATTCCCTAAACGACCTATACCAAAAATAAAAAAAAAATGGGATTTAGGGTCATTTACCTACTTTGGGCACTATTCATCTAAGTGCAAAAACTTCCCAATTTGAGCTCTTTTCTCCAAATTAATGGAGGAATTGATGTCTAAGGATGATGGAGGCTCTAATTATATAACTTTTTCACCAAGTTTGGGTGGGATTAAGGGAGAGAAAGCTTCAAGAAAATAGGGAAAACCTTAGTTATGGCATCAGCTTATGGCTTTTGGTGGGGAAGATGGAGTTGTGGTCACATGTGTGGTGTACACACATGTGTAACCTCTTATAGGTGATGGGTTGGACCCATTAGATTAGACCAAATGGCCACTAAACCAATTTTTAGCATTTTAGGTCACTTTTTGGTTCAGAAATTGACAAAATATTCCATAGTTTCCCAAAAATTTCTATTTTAGTCCCAAAAATTCTCAATTATAGCCACTAAGGGCCCTAAAAAATTTTAGCCCGAAACTCCTTCAGGAGCTAAAGTCACTATTCACCATAAGCCATTTTTAATATTCGAAAATTCATAAAAATATTCCCTAGTCCTCCAAAACTATTCATTTCAATTTTAAAAATCCTTGCTTTGGGTCCTGAAGGCCCATATAAAATTTCAGGACAAAAGTCAACAGTTGACTTTCTAGTACTATTCACCCGTCTGAATAAAATATTTCTAAAAAATATATGTTGACCTCAAAAAATTATAATTCTTTCTCTATCATACTCAGTGGAATTTTTGAGGTTTAGGGTATGATATTTTTGAGACCATCCGGGCACTTCCCGAGGCTGTCCAAGTTCGACCTCATTTTATCTCCGTAAACAGTAGTTCTCAACTCGAAATGATTTATTGGTTCTGCTAAAATTTTTATTTCTTTCATTTTGACCACTTTCAAGCCCATCAAAAGTTTTACATCTAATGTGCTAGTTATCGTACTCAAAATGATAGGCCGCACTGCGGGGAACATTACTCGGGCCCAAATAACACTGTTCATAAAACCTTGGCATAGGAGCGTTACAACTTGCATGTAAACCAAGGTAGTAGCATAGGTCATAAAACTTCAAAGGGGCTTTAAATTAATGAAAAAAGCAAAATTTAAAATTTTAGCAAAACCAATAATTCATTCCGGACTATAAGCTGCTCATTTGTGCAATAAAAAATCTTTCAAGCCAGGAATGACTCGGGATGTGCCTAGATGGACCCAAAAATATCAGACCTTGAAGCTCAAAAATTCCACTAAGTCCATTGGTGAAAGAATTTTTGAATTCTAAGGTCATTTGCAAATTCTTGTAATATTTAAGGTTGGCACATAAATTAAGGCAGTCTGAAAACTATCCTATCAATGGAATTTAGCTGCAAAAAATTACAAGCATGTAGAGGGGATTAAAATATAAACTTTAAAAAAATGGTGTAATTTTTTAAGGTCCGTGTGAATTTTGACGAATTTATGAAGTTTTGTCAAAAATCGAGTCGTGTTGGGATAGTTCGGGTGGCTATGGGACCTACCCACACCTGGTCAACTGGCTTAAGGGCCATGCCAAGTGTTAAAAGAGAGTGACAAGTGGATAATTCCACTAAATAAAAGGAGGAAATTCTTTTTCTCCTTATTGCTAGAATCGACACTAGCAAGAGGGAAATTAGGCATTTTCTTTATCTTCTTCATTTTGTTCCAGGAAATTCTGCTCACCTAAATTCATCTTCATATGTTAGAGAATTGAGGGAAAATGAATTATTGGAAAAGGAGTTCTCAAGAATTAATTAAAATTCATCAAAGGGAGCAAGGTTAGAAGCAATCTAGTAAGTGAGTTTGGTGAGTTCTATAGCCTTTTTCTCGGATTTCCTTGGTTCTTTTGGGTTGTTCATGGCTATTTAGGGTGCCTAAGGTCTAATATCCTGTGTTTTTATGGTTTTTAAGGTGATTTAAGAAGAGAAAAGCTTGAAGTAAGGAAGAAAAAGCTTTGATGGAAGGGTTAGAATTGAGGTATTGGAAGCTTGAAGTGTAGAATTCTCATTGCTTGAGTGTAAGGTAAGTGAATTCAAGTATTCACATCATGCCCTTAAATTCAGCAGCTTCCCTTTTTGGTTTAAAAGTGATTTAAGTACATGAATTGGCTTGGATAGGTAGTTACATTGAAGTATTATGGTATATGGCCTAATTAAATGTTAAGTAAATGGCTTTAATTAAAATGAACTTGTGATGAGGTTAGAATGTTAGTAGCCAAGAGGTTTAAGGGATTGAATTGTGTGTACAAGTTGGTTTAGATGGGTTTGGATTGGTATGTATGCTTGCATGATTTTATGATGTGGAATGTTAGTGTGTATGAAGTGCTTTTATGTGGTTAGCATATTTACCCTTTAGAACCTGAGAGCTTTGGCTTAAGTATATATGTGTGAATTGCTTAAATTAATAGTTAAAAGTGAATGTGTGTGTGTGTGGAATTGCTATGTATGAAAGCATAAATGTATGGTAAATGTTAATAAAATGTATGACTGAAAACATTAAGAGGCCATGACTCGAGAGCAATGTGTAAGCATAATGGTATGAAAATGTTGAAGACATGTGTACAATGTTATGTATTATAAGGCATGATAATGAAAGCTTGTCTAGCTTAGTTAGTATGGCATAGACTAAGGTTGATATATATGATTAAAAATGACATGAAATATGGTTAATAATTGGCATGAAAAATTAACTTAAACTTGGCTAGAAAAAGGTTTTGAAAAGTGGCTTATAATTTGTCTTTAAGGGTTATGGCTTATAAGTAAGTAATGTGCCTAAAATGGCTATTAGGGTGTGATCACATGAAGTGGCTTGTATACCTATTGTTTAGCCTTTTAAGTGGCCTAATTGATATTGGCTTTAGGCCTATGAATGTATGAAATGAATAGTGGAAGTTACACGAAAAAATGAGGTGAAATGAGTCTTAAAGTGATTGTCACAAAGTAAGAAAAGGATTTATAAGTGTCCTAAAATGATCATTGCCTGAACCAATAACTCACATAGACAATAAATGGATAATAAATATAATTCAATGTGAAATAAAAATAGGGAGTTTATGAATTAAATTTTGGTTATAATAGTACCTAAAAATACTAGCATAAAAGTGACTCGAAACTGTCTAGTAAGGCCCATAACTGTCTGGGCTAAAAATTAATCGTATAATAAAATTAATAATTGTCTATTTTTGAATTAAGAATATTATAAAAGGTTAATCAATTAAGAAATAGATATAAATTGAGGTTAAATGGCCTATTAGTTAGACACCCACTAGATGGGTTAACTTGTCAATTTAGGAATTTTAGCAGCTACTACACTATCTATTTTTCAGATAGGGCTAGTACAATGGCTTTGGTCTATTTTGGGCCACTGTACTAGTCAAACAGTCAAACCAAACTATGACATTCACTTGATCTTTGCCAGTGCAGCGGCATAGGTCCCGGTAGGCCATTACACTAGTCGGACAAACAAACTAGTCTGCTAGGTAGACCAGTTTGTGACATCTTTAATCTTCAAATAGGGATGGTACAGGAGCCAAGGTCATGGAGGACCACTATACTAGCTTATTAAATGGGCTAGTCTGCTAGGCAGACCACATCTTGTCATTCTCACCTTTAGTGCTATGACTTATTTTCAGGCTGGTGCAGCAGTCGGGGTCCAAAATGTGGATCACTACACTATTGTATTCCCTCTAGGTCCACTGTCTATTAGTGTTGTCTTTCTAGATGGGGCAGTTGAAATAATTAAATAAGAAAAATATAAATTTCTTATGATGTTGGAATATGATACTATTACCTAAATAATTAGGCGATACACATGTAAGGGCATTTTGGTAATTTTACATATGCAATATTTACTAGCTTAATTATTAGAGGTTATGCATGAAACCTTTAGTAATGATCTTAAAACTATGAGTTACATGTGTTAAACTGAGTAACTAAATAATTTACTGATAGGAACACCTATAGGGGCAATTTGGTAATTTTACACACTATGATCTTAAACTGAATTTGGATACCAGAATAAGTCAATAATATGACTACATAAGAATGCATAAACTACTGGACATGTTTTAAATTCTTGAATTCACCATTGAGTATATTATATACTCAGCATACCTATTTTGGTTTGTAGGTAACCAAAAAAAAAGATGTAGCCTCAAAAAATGTGCAATAAAGTTTAGAGGTTATTCATCAGAAGGTTGATATTGTAAATTTTGTATAGTTTTGCACATGTACTTAGGTGGGAAATGGGTGTTATGTATGTAAGGGACACATATTGTAATTATATGAGTACAGACTGTGTTGTAATCAGCAAGTTATTAATCTTTTTGAGTATGTATGGCTTATATTGATGTTATAAGAGCCTAAGGCTCAATGTTATGTTTTCTCTTAATTATGGCTTAAGGCTTATGTTGTTGTTTGATAGAATGGCAATGTTAGGTTGATACTTGGGGGACTAAAATGGTCTAGGAGATGTCAGAATATGATATAAAAGTGCTTTATAGGTTGAAATTTTTGGATAGGGACCTGGACAACCATTATGTTGCCAGACCTTTGGGGAAACTCTTATTGATTTGAAATTACTCTATATTGGCATGAACACTTTGACATGAACTTAAGGGAACCATAGGAATTGACAGAACTGAATTTGGAGTTAGATAAGATTAAATAATACAGAATAAATGAGAGTTAAATGAATAAACATGGGAGCAATTTCAGGATGGGTGACCTAGCGAAAAGTGCACCGCTTATTAGGCTTTTTCAGGAATCCAATAGGGGGTGTTACATTTTTAATTTGAGACAATGGAGATAGATGGAGTTAAGAAAGGATTATGATTGCCATATTAATTATCATCCTAGGAAAGTGAATATGGTGGCTGAAACATTAAGTAAAAAGTTTATGTTAGTGATGAATGCTACAAAGGTTAAGCTTAAGCTTATGGATAATGGTGCTTTGTTAACCGAGTTACAAGTGAAATCAAGTTTATTATAGCGAGTAAAAGATGTACAGAAGAATGGTCATAGAATTAAAAGGGGAAGCCTACTGAGTATGAGATCAAGAATAATGCTTGCTTGTATTATCATGATCATCTTCATCTTTTAGATATGAAAGATTTAAGAAAGTAGATTTTGCTGGAAGTTTGTGATTTGGTAGTACTAAGATGTATCAAGATTTGAGACCTTATTATTGGTGGCTAGGTATGATGAGGGATGTGTCAAAATTTGTGACTAGATGGCTTACTTATTAGCAAGTGAAGGTTGAGCATCAAGTTCCATCTAGATTGCTTCATCTTATAGCAATACCAAAATGGAAATGGGATAGAGTCACTATGGACTTTGGGGTCAGGTTGCCTATGACAAAGAACAAGTATGATTCAATTTGGGTGGTAGCAGACCGTCCAATAAAGTTTTCACATTTCTTACCAATAAAGATGGATTTGTTTTTGGAGAAGCTAATAGAGTTATACATTGATGAGATTATCAGACTTCATAGAGTTCCTTCTTCCATTATATTTGATCAAGATCCAAGGTTTACATCAAGGTTTTAAAAGAAACTTTATAATGCCTTGAGTATTTAAAGTTTTAGCACAGCATTCCATCCCCAAAGAGATAGTCAATCAGAGAGAGTCATTCAAGTAATTTTTACACTTAAGAGTCTTTGATCTCAGTATGATTATGATTCTTAAATGAGATATATATTTGTTAGATACTTAAAGATATGTTGAAAAGCTATGCCATTGAGTTTAAGGGAAGTTGGGATTGTCTACCTTTCTTTAATAGAATTTACCTATTATAACAGCCATCAAGTGAGCCTAAGCATGTCTTCTTATAAAGCCTTATATGGGAGAAGATGAAGAACTCCCTTATGTTAGAGTGACCTAAGTGAGAATAAGCTTATTGGGCCAATTTTGATTAAAGAAGAAGAAGGGAAAGTGAAAATTATCAAAGACAAACTAAAAGTTGCTTTAGACAAATGGAAATCTTATATAGACCTGAAGAGGAAGGATATCCAATATGAAGTGGGAGACAAATAATTTCTCATAGTATCTCCATGGAAGAGGGTATTGAGATTTGGCAAGAAGGGTAAGCTAAGTCCACAGTTCATTGGTCCATAGGAGATAATTGAGCGTGTGGGACCAGTGGCCTATAGACTAGCTTTACCTTCTAAGTTACAATAGATACATTATGTCTTCCATATTTCTATGCTTATGAGATATAAATTGGATCCATCACATGTCTTATCAATAGAAAAAGTGGAGATACAACCATATCTATCTTACAAAAAAGTGCCAATGAGTATTTTAGCCTGAGAGGATAAAGAGCTACGGAAGAAGATAGTGCCTTGGGTAAAGGTACTGTGGTGACATCATAATATGGAAGAAGCAACCTCATCTATTTGAACTAGGTAATTTTGAGGATGAAATTTCTTTAAAGATGGGAAGAAATTCAATAGCTAAAAATCTCGACTTATGAATAATACTTATTGGGATATGAATAGTATTTCCAAAATTCAGGATACACTAATGTAATTGAATGGAAGTATTAATCATAATATAATTTTGAGTGAAATTTGGATTCAAAATGAACTCATTGAGATGGTTAAAAATGTAAGTAAAGATTTTATAGTAATGTCTAGTGAATAATGATGTAGGTAATTTTGAATCGTAAAATAATTTGTTTTTGCTCAAAATAATCCAAGATTGGTACAACATGATACCTAGGAATTTCAAATAGTCCATTTACATTGGAATTGGAATTTTTTTATATTAGGAAGTATTTTATTTAAAATGAGCAAGATTATTAAGAGTTAATATATCATTTTTTCTTGATTTTTGTGCATAGGTTTCTAAAGGTTTATGGGTATTGGTAGTACGATTTTATGGGACATATAAAAAGATGAATGGTGGTTAAAATTGGTAGTTTTAAAAAGTTAAAAAAGGAAAAATAGATTTAGGTTAAAGATGAGCCATTAGATCTTTAAAAAGGAAATTTTGACCATTCCTTTGTTTAACTAAGTAAAAGGTCAAGTCAAGTGTTTCAAAAAGGGTCAACTAAGGAATAGTGTTGTCTTATTCCTCTTACCATCTTCAAGCTAGTCGATGAATTCTCCTTAAAGAAATCCTCTTCTATTTTCTTCTTCCTCTTTCAATTTAAACCCCATTCTTCCATATCTACACCATTAATCCATACCTCTATAGCCTCTTGAACACCATCATAGCAAGAAATTAAGGATTTGATAAACGATTTTCATGATAGAGCAAATGGGTGAATAGTAACTAGAAATCTAAGAAGTAAGTTTTCTTTTGGTTTCATATTTTTTAAGTATCTTTAAGTGCCAAAAAAGATAATTGTAAGATTGGATTAGAGTTTTAAAGCTTTTATGATTTATTATGGATTTTTACATTTTGCCTATAATTCTTTATGTTGAGAAAAGTGAGCAAAGGAGGAAAAAAGGTAAAGAGAACGTTTGTGCAAGCCTTTGTAGTGTATTTCAGTCCATTGGTATATGTATTCAACTTGACTTTGTTTATGTACTATTACGTAAACCAAGTGTATGAAAGTATGAAGTTAATGCAACCATATGTTTTTAAATGTATTATAGTTACTACTAGCATGTTGGAGTATGAGTAGTGTCTAAATTGATTTGATGATGATTTGGGTGCTTGATATGTGGCAACCCTTACCCAGTTCAAACACCGGTTGGTTACCAAGCCTAACTAAGGTGTGCATGCATATTGAGATTGTGACACCCTCTACCAAACTACCTAAGAAATTTGATAAGCGATGCACTTCCTACTAGGTCACCCATCCTGAAATTGCTCTAGGTGCACACTCCTTAACACTTAAAAACTATTTTATAACTTTATCAAATATTGCCATATTTCTCAGTTTATCTTTTAATCCTTTTTCATATAAGGTGTAACAAATATAAAAACCCATTTAACAGACATTTTACATGTTACAAAAAATTGGACAGCACAATGGCTGCCTAGGTGACATTCTAAATTTTTTTTTACCTGTAAAAGCACTTTTATAATTATATCAATCTATCTCCTTCTCTTGAACCCTTCTGGTCCCTTAGAAATCTCATTATACATCAATAACATATCACAATCTCATAGGGACCTTAGGCCCACAGTTATCAAAAACTCCTAAAGATAAACCATTCTGATAAACCACCTATTTATATACATCACACCTATCCTTTTAATATATATAGACATAAGCAGCCTCTAAGCATGTTAACCCTTAACATATAGTGTTTACATAAATGCTAACTAACAAAACAAAAAAAAAAGAGACTTCTATGTACCCTTCACAGTCTGTGCTGCTACACTGCACAATCTTCGAGGCCGAACTACTTACCTTTGTAACCTGTGCCCCAAGACACTTGTACACTAAGTATAAAACTCAGTGGTGAATCTAATTAATTAAAAACATGTCATATATAGGCACTCGGATGTAATAACAGGCTATAAATGCAATATAGAGATTAAAATCATACAAGGTACTAATTCCAATTAATTAGTCTCCTGATTCATTTAATTACAATTATGCCACTGTTGTAATTTCAATTTATTTATTTATTGATGCTGTGAATTGTCATCAATTAGGTTTGTATATTAATTCAATTTAATTTAATAGGCCCGAATAGATAAACCACACTTAAAGACACTAAACTAAGAGGGAATTGAAAACTTGTGCAGTGGCCCACATTCTAAAACCTGACTACAGTAGCAACCTGGCCTAATAGTAGGGATCAATTCATTTGAACCTCCAAATACCAGACAAGAGATAGCAAGAATCAATCTATAGAACTCGCAATATCCCAAATAAATTAACCAACAATCACATTGTGAATAGTAGGGATCAGTCTATAGACCTCTCAATATCCAAAAATCATAGTAAAAAACCTCAGTGGATAGCAGGGATCAGTCTATAAACCTCTTAATATCAAGAAAATCAGAATCAAACATTTAACAGCTACTAATCCCTAAGTTAATCAGTCAACCCATCTAGTGGGTGTCTAACTAATAGGCCATTTAACCTTATTTTATGTCCATTTATTTATTGATCATCATCTTATAATATTTAAAAGTGAAAAATAAACAGTTATGAATTTATTTTGATAGTCAAAATTTGGCCTAGATAGTTATAGGTCATTTTTGGTCCTACCAAACAGTTACAGGTCAATTTTTCTAAGTCATTTAAGGTCACTTTCTTAGGCACAATTAAGTCTACTTTAAGTCTAATTTATGTCCTTATCTTAAGTCCAATTATGTCCATATTTCAAGGCAAGTTCCAATGTCTAAGTGCATAAATCACTTTTTTCGGCACAGTTATAGGTCATTTTATATTTTGCGTACATAATTATAAGTCCAAAATATGTCCTTTCCTTGCCATTTTTCCCATGCCAATTGCAACCATTATCACATATTACCATAGGCATAAAGCCAAGTCCAATTACACATCTCAAATGGCTTAAAAAAAGGCCTCAAATTCATTCCACATACATTTCACAAAGTGACCAAATTTGGGGTCAAGTTACATACCATTTTAGGTTCATTTTACCATACTAATTTAAGCCATTTTCAAGTCTCTTTTTAACCTCATTCTAACCTTTAATTTCTTACCTATCTTTATCCATTTTCATGCCTCATTGCTTACATGTGTTTACATATTCATGCCAAGTTCACATTACTCATTTCATGCACAATATGCCATGCCAATCTCACACATATATACCATGCCATAACATGTACATAATGCCAAACTTACCTTACATACCTCTTGGCCAAAGCTTGTTAATAGCCATATTCATGTTTTCTTTCACATTTTCTCATGCATACACATACAATAGCATTATTTAAGCATACATGCACACAAACCCATCACATACCATGCAAACTAAGCCTTGAAATGCCTTGTATATGCCTCGGCCACACCAAGAAAACATGCATACAAGCAATTTTCGCTAAATTCACCCCCTATACCTATAATGCCATCCCTAACATACTAATTTCCCTACAACTATGTTACTTTGCCATACCTATGCCTTAAAACTCAAGGTAACCAAAGGAACCTCTCAACCACTCAAAGTGATACCACCAAAGCTTCCTTTTTTCACCATACACATCCATATCAAACACACTAAAAACCATCATATGTCCACCTAAATTAACCATGCCCCTACCATACACACACACATATCTCTCAACCAAAGTAAGGTGTTATCCTTCCATTAATTTATTTCATCAAACCATCACCCAAATCATACACAAATAACATGAATATAAGCTTAATTCACCATTAAACACATGTTAACCACTTAAACCCCTAATTCCATACAAGTTTTCTATCCAAATCACACAAGAATTTAACAGAGCATGCCTTAAATGCATTAGGCTCACATACATCTCTAAAAAGCAAGGACTTTTCTACACTTCAAGCTTGTGAATTGCCTTGTTGTACTCCACCTTCCCTTTGGCCTACATACACATGGCAATACCTTAGAAAAATCACCAAAAAAATTCCTCAAGCCTTCAAACCAAAATCTAAAGACATAAGCCTCCTTAGAATGAAGAAATCCCCTAGGAAATAAAATAAAAAAGGAAGAAAAACACGTATACTTAAAGTTGGTTTTTCAACCTCTCTTTTATGTACACTTGATATTCCTTGAATTTTATTGGATTCTATGGATATCTATGGCCTTCAAACCCTTAAAGACTATTTACTACTTAACTTAAGGGATTTTTGGTTGTAATTAGAGGTTGAATTGAACTTAGGAAGCCATGGCAATGGAGGAGGGATAGTGAGGATGGTGTCGGCTAAGAGAGGAGGAAGAAAGGAGAAAGTGGAAGTGGAGGTGGGTGAGTAGTTTTTACCACATAGGTTGCTTAGGTGGTATAATGGCCTTTATATAGTAGGGCTGGGTCGCTCGACTGATGACGTGTCACCCGAGTGCCCCGAAAATGCTCAATTTTGGTAGAAACTTTGGGAAATTTTAAAAATTCACTCGAACCTCCAAAAATTATCTCATTAATTTTAAAAATCCTCAATTAGGCCTATTTAGAGGCTCATAAAATTTCACAACCAAATTTTCTCAGTAGGATAGTTAACTAACTGCCTCAATTTATGTGTAAAACCAAAAATTAAGAAAAGTAGCAAATGACCTCAAATTTTAAA
>CANXYI011134394.1:0-13095 GCA_948208565.1 Hura crepitans | reverse complement strand
CTATATCCTTGTTTAATTAGATTACTTTATTTATTAATCACCTTCATTTAACATCTTTCTAGTCTCATTACATTACCATGTCTCCGACTTAGGTTTTATTCCTTTCATTACTGTCAGTTGATAGTCTTTTATCCCATTTAGCCTATAGATCTAGCTTATCTTTACTGTTAGTTTATGTCCATTTTATCTTACTTCCATTTCTCCCAAAATTATACTCAATGGCTTTTATGTCACATCTTTCTTGCATTACTTAACAATGATTTAGTTCCCAAGTTTAGTAGCTTATTCTCATTATTACTATGTTTATAGTAATATTCAATTTCTGTACTGTCAAATAATTTAGCAATATACTTTATGGAATTCTTTATGATGATTACTCTATACACATATCTTTAAGTCTACATCGGTTACAAATCACTTTTTGTGATCCACAGTACACAAAATGTCCATGTATTAGTTTCCTTAAACTTTATCCACGCATTATCGTGCATTAATAAATTCTTTCTTGGACTCTTAATTTATTCAGTCAGCTTTTCAATAATTAATTAGCTCTTTAATTCATTTTGGTTCAGCTAGACTCAACTAATTGCCTTTCCAGTCTACCATATATTTATTCTACTTATGTTCAAGCTAAAAAGATACAGATATAAATTTATTTCATCCGGTCATATTTTTTGGACAATTATAGGTCATCGAAATTTTTTAGACAGTTATGGGTCCATTGTTACGTGAGAGTCACTATTCATTTGGTAAGTTTTTCTCACCAACCCAATACTCTATTTTAATTTCCTTCCCTACCAATTCATTATATCCCCACATAATTTATCCTATCAACATTACATAAATTTTAAGTATACAATTTTCCCTATTTCAATCTTTAAAGTCTTAAATACCTTTCTTAATTGAATCTTTGTTCTTTCCTCTAATATTTATTACTACCCTTGTGACATACCTTGTCTTTACACATCTATCTCACATACCTCATTCATACCCTCTATTTCCCTAATTCCATCCATTAATCATACCATTTCTTATCCCTCCCATGTCTCTCACATGTCATACATCATAATACCATCCTAACCTTACATACCATCATGTCATACATACATACTCATACCATGGCATACATGACATATACCTAGTCATGCATGCAACACATACATACCCATCTTTTCCACATCTAATTCACATCTGTGACATCTTATCTTCTCAATTTACATCTCCTAACATACATTCCATATACACACATACAACTTCAACTTCCATACATGCACCCAAACATAAATGTCATATTTTCCTTAACATACATGATAGGTTTCAATTAAATTCACTTACAGCGGGCTCCTTGTCATGTCAAAGTTATTCCAAAGTCATTGAATTCATCTTCCTCCACCTTGAACCACCATGTCCAAAACTTCCATAATGGTCATAACCTTTGAAAATTCCTACAAAATTATACACAACACCAAACTAAAATCTCTTTCCATGGATGACATCTACACCTCAAATACCCTTCAAGAAAAATAAGAAACCATGAAAAGAAGCACTTACACATCAAATTGGCACTATTCATAAAGTGCTCAAAACTCACTTTTTGGACATCTTTTTTCCAATTCTATCACTTGGAATGTCTTCAGGATGTCATGGAGGTTCAGAACCCTATAATTCTTATGAGTTTTTGGCATGGGAGGAGAGAGAAAAGAAGCAAAAATAGAGGGGGAATTATGGAGAAATGGTGTCGGCGATTAATGGGAAGAGGAAGGAGAAGGCTTCTTTTCCATTTTATCCATGCACACACATGTCACCTTAGGTGTATAAGCAAAGTGGATG
Source organism: Hura crepitans (assembly GCA_948208565.1). Taxonomy (NCBI): domain Eukaryota; kingdom Viridiplantae; phylum Streptophyta; class Magnoliopsida; order Malpighiales; family Euphorbiaceae; genus Hura; species Hura crepitans. The sequence continues at coordinate 11,265 of CANXYI011134394.1, read as the reverse complement.
GCCATGATCGCACCACGTGTCGATCGGATGGCCCAAATTAATCCTATTTTGCTTTAAATTTTAAAAATTCAAAATAATTTCCATAGACCTCCAAAAATCATAGTTCTAATCCCAAAAATCCTTAATTAAATTCACTAAGGGCCCTACAAAATTTAAGCCTAAAACTCCTCCGGGAGCTAGGGTTACTATTCACCCTATGTCATTTTAAACTTTAAAAATTCATAAAATATCCTCTGGACCTCCAAAAATATTTATTTTTGTTTTAAAAATCCTCACTTAGTATCACTAAGGCCTACGTAAAATTTTAGTTCAAAATTCAATAGTGGACTTTTTGACACTATTCACCTGCCAGAATAAAATATTCCAAAAAAATATCTACGACCTCAAAAAATTAAAATTCCTTCTCTATCATACTCATTGGAATTTTTGAGGTTCAGGATATGATATTTTCGGGTCCGTCCGGCCACTTCCCAAAGCTGTCCCAATACGACCTCATTTTATCTCCATATACACTAATTCTTGACCCAAAATGATTTATTAGTTCTGCTAAATTTTTAAATTCATTTGTTTTATCCACTTTTAGGCTCATCAAAGTTTTATGACCAATATGCTAGTCATTAGACTCGAAATGATGCCCTGCACTGCAGGGAACATCCCTCGAGCCTAGAAAGTACTATTTATAAAACCTTGGCTGACGAGCGTTGCACCATTTATTACACATTGGAGTTATTAATGCTTACAAACATACACTCACATGCACACACTTAAGCTTTAAATTTAGGATCATACACGCATAATGTATATTGTAGGGATTACACATACCAAAAGTAGTTTTTCCACTCCATTAGAGCACTCTAAAGCTTCTCTTTCCCTTTCTTGCTCCTTTGCTCCTCTTTCTTTACATATACCTATAAAAAAAATACAAAAATCCACAATAAATAGCACATGCTTCCAAAATCTAATCCAACTTAATAAATGTGTTCTTGGGCATGTCTATAACACTAAAAAATATAAAACCAAAGAATCTTACCTCTAGAAATTTTGGCTTACTATTCATATATCCAAAACTTAAAAATCAAGCTATCTAATATGGTTTTCTTGTGATTGAGGGAGATTAGAGGCTATGAAGGGCATAAGAATTGGATTATAAGTGATTTTAGGGCATAAAAATGAGAAGGAGAAGAAAAGAATTGGATGGCTATGGAGGATGGAAACCTTCGGCTATTGGGAGGTAAAAAAGGAGAAACTATTCCAACTTTGACTAGACTTTGACCATCCCTTTTAAATGGATTATAAATATTCTAATCCAATGGTTACTAAGAATCCTCAATTTCCATCTTTAAAAATATATTTCTTTCTCTCATTTCCTAGCCTAATATTCACTTCTAATAGTCCCATTAATCATTTTAAATTATAACCCAGAAGCCTCTAAAATACCACACTCAAAAATCAAGAAAATCCGATTAAAAACAAGATTTTTAGCTTAGCTCGATTTTTAGAAAATACTTGTCGATATTTAAAAATTTTAATTCCAATACCAATGGACTATTTGGAATATTTAAGTATCAGGTTATAGTGATCTAGAAATTTTTTGAGCAAAAATCTAATATTTTATGGTTCAGGTTAAACTGAGTCATTATTTACGTAACACAGCCGTAAAACTTAACTGTCTTTTTTAATCAACTAAATGACTTCGTTTTAACTTTAAATTTTATCTAAAATTATATTATAATTAATACTTCTATTCAGTAGGATTAGTATTACTCGGGTCTTGAAAAATACTATTCACATCTCGAAAAGTACTATCATAACACAAGGATTTTTCAGGCGTTACATATATATTCTTTTCCTTATATCCCATATTTTTTCCCTTTAATCTCTTTACTTTCTATTTTGCCTCTTTACATATTTCATCTTATATATTCAACTATTAACATTTACAATAACATCTTATCAACCCATTTATTGAAACTTATTATGACTATTCTTATATATTCTTATTATTCTCTTTAACCTATATATTTTAATTGTGATTTACAACAACACGTATGCATAATAATTCTATCTATCTAATCAACATTAGCATTTCTATACAATTAATTTCACTTTGTTAAATAATTTCGTTTGTTTCTTTACTCTCCAAATTAAATGTTTAGTTAACTTATATTACTTTCTTTTAAATCTTTTATTAGCTAAATCTTTTTATCATATACACATGAATATATATATTTCTCTTTTCTGATATAAGTATTCTCTTATTTAAGTGATATTTATATTTCTTACATGTCTTTTATGTCATTTTAATTCATCACTTTTTCTTTCTCTTCTATCTTTTGGTGATTTTTAATTTGCTTTCCTATTGTTTAGCTAATTAGGCAATTAAACTCACTTATAAGTCATCAAAATCACTATTATCACAATATCAAATTTTCGGCTATAAGAAGGTTTTTCACTTAATTTTTTAACTCTTCAAATATATACCCATTTTATGCATTGAATATTGTTGCTAGCATCTAATAATCATATCAATTTAAGTCATATCAATTACTCCAAAACTAAAACTACATTTCAAATTTTTCTTAAGACTAATACCAAGATTATTAAATTTTCTCTTCATGCTATTTAACCATATTTTATTCATTAATTTATAATTATTTAAATTAATAACACTATTTAAATGCCAATATGCTTTAATTGTTAGCTATTTCACCATTTCAGCCTATAAGAGAGCAATAGGTTCAAGCTTTCTTTTTTATGGTTTCTCACTTCTAAACACATTAATTTAAGTCTATTGCAAATCCCATCCAATTATTTCATCTACTTAACAATAGCATGAGGAGTCATCTTTTCACATATCATATAAATATATCTTAACCATAGTTTAAAATACACTTACATCTTAGGTGCTTTAATCCATTAATTCTCCTTCCACTTCTTTTCAATTTAATCACTTTATCATCCATTCTTTAAGTCTCCTTCCTCCATAACCATGTTCCTCACATAATTCCATCAAAATCATGTTATTCAAATAACCTTAATTACATACTCAAATACTTATTATCATACTTTAATAACCTAACGAAAATAATAGAATTAGGAGATGCTACACTTACTTGTAATTGATCTCTAACCCATGTCTTTCCTTCATTATTTCCTCTAAAGTTCCTCTCCATTTAATAGAATCTTGAAAGGGCTTTTAATGTAATTAAAGAGAGTAACCCTTTAAGTGTGATATCTAATGATTATTTAAGGTTGGAAGATGAAAGAAATGGGGAACGACGAGGAATGAATATTTTAGCCATGAGGGAGGGGAATGGAGGTGGAGATGGATGAGTTTCTAATAATTATTTTACATTAAATCCATTAATTAGAATGACACATGTATTGTGAGATCTTATCCTATATGTCATATTTTTATTTTTTTAAATTAATTATTTTATTTGTTTTGGATGGCCAAGATTTCATATGCATTATTTGATCCAATTGCTCAAATTGCTTCCTACATAAAAATCAAGTCATGCTGATCTCATAAATTGTCAATTTCCTTTATTTAATTCCCTAATTTATTTTAATAGTTTCACCCATGAATAAATTATGGCATTGTGATTTTCATGTTCCTTTAATTATTTTAGTATCAAGATATGCAGGTCTCAAATTTTTCTGAGCATGTTTTTGAGAATTTTTGGTCTAGGCCTAAAGGATTACTATTCATACCTGACCGTAATCTAGATTTCATTTTTTATTTTTAACATCATATATGACCTCAAATTTCTCTCTAATTATACCATAATTCTTGTTATAGTTTATACTATTCACCGTCTGGTGGCACTATTCACAAGGACTATTTCTCGAACCTTGTTCTTTTCTTATTTTCAAGTTCTTTCATGCCAATTCGTATTTCTCATCCTTTTACATGTGGTCCTCTCATCATATGACCACTAAATGTGCATTTCCAATTTTGCCTTTCACTTTCTCATGTAATTCCTTCTTTTCCCTTTCGTCAATTTTCACTCAGTTGTTCACACCAACTGACTCTATTTAATCCATACGTCTATTTCATTCCCCACTTTTTCTTCTAATTTTCATTATGTCTTTGCATAAATTGGACCAAAAGTTGGGGAGTGATAGTCATAACATGTACCTCTTATATCTTTTTACTTAGAACCATGCGCTATATACTCATGCATACATCTTACTTATGAATAAGTATTCCATGCATATCGATATATGTTACATATTATATAGGTTCTCACAGATTCATTCATACATCCACTAAGCATATGTAGCAATTTAGGCATAGATTTACATGTATCATGCTAGCTTTTAGTATTTTCATGGGTTGTACGTACATTTTGCATTATGCATCATGCACCATACTAACCCATATATAATAACATCATGCATCCCTACTAGAATCATGCACCCTCACGCGCATAAAAATTGTATTAGCCTTAGACTCAAGCATGCATCATCTTTTTGATAAGTCCATCCATACTATAACTATGCATACATAAAGCATCATACACATTATTTATCACATCATCTTAGATTCTTTCACTTTCATGCATCATATGCATATTATTATACATTTTTTCTTCATGCGTCATTGCTAATCCTTTATTTGTAGCCACCATTGATCCATCTTTAATTTGACCTGCCAAGATAAGCAACCATGTTAGGAGATGAAGTAGTAACAAAAGCCATGCTAACTAAGATTTTGCAAGATATGGAGAGGAAAATGATGGCCACCATAACCAAGACATTATCAAGTATGCTCAGGGAGATAAGGGTCAAACAATAGTGGGAAAGAAATGGCTGATGACGGGGACCACCAAGTTTTTGAAAAAAGAGATCCTACCTATTAAATTAATGTATAACATGGTTGTAACACCCAAAAATCCATACATATTATTATACATTTTGTCTTTATGTGTCATTGCTAATCCTTTGTTTGCAGCCACCATTGATCCATCTTTAATTTAACTTGCCAAGATAAGTAACCATGTTAGGAGATGAAGTAATAACAAAGGCCATGCTAACTAAGATCATTCAAGATATGGAGAGGAGAATGATGGCCTCCATGACCAATATGCTATCAAGTATGTATACTCAGGGAGATAAGGGTTAACTTTCTATTGCTAACAATAGTGGGAAAGAAATGGCTGATGAAGAGGATGACCAAGTTTCTGAAGAAGAGATCCTACCTATTAAACTGATGTATAATGGGGTTGTAATGCCCAAAAATCCATGCATATTATTATACATTTTGTCTTCATGCATCATTGCTAATCCTTTGCATGTAGCCACCATTAATCCATCTTTAATTTGACCTTTCAAGACAAGCAACCATGTTTGGAGATGAAGTAGTAACAAAGGCTATGCTAACTAAGTTCCTTTAAGATATAGAGAGGAGAATGATGGTCCCCATGACCAATACACTATTAAGTATGTATGCTTAGGGAGATAAGGGTCAACCTTTTATTGCTAACAATTATGGGAAAGAAATGGCTAATGAAAAGGGTGATCAAGTTTCTAAAGAAGAGATCTTACCTATTAAATTGATGTATAACAGGGTTGTAACGCCTAAAAATCCAAGCATTTTATTATACCTTTTGTCTTCATGCATCATTGCTAATCCTTTGCTTATAGCCACCATTGATCCATCTTTAAATTGACTTGCCAAGACAAGCAACCAAGTTAAGAGATGAAGTAGTAACAAAGGCCATGCTAACTAAGATCCTTCAAGATATGTAAAGGAGAATGATAGCCACCATGACTAATATGCTACCAAGTATGTATGCTCAAGGAGATAAGGGTCAACCTTCTGTTGCTAACAATAGTGGAAAAGAAGTTGATAAAGAGGATCACCATGTTTTTGAAGAGGAGATTCTAGCTATTAAATTGATGTATAATAGGGTTGTAATGCTCGAAAATCCCAATTTTGTGAATAGTACTTCTCGAGGCGTGAATAGTATTTCTCAGGAACCAGGTCACATTGAGGCAATTAAAAGGAAGTATTAGTCATAAAACAATAATAGGTGAAATAAGGAATGAAAAGAAAGTATTTGGAGTAACCACTAAATTAATAAAATTTTTTATGTCGGCTTTTAGTGAACAGTGACCCAGTTTAAGCTAAATGATAAAATATTCTAAATGTGCTCAAAATGACTTGGAAATAACACAACTTGAAGGCAAAAAATTCCAAGTAGTCCAACGGTACTAGAATCAAATTTTTTTTTGACATCGATAAGTATTTTATTTGAATTTATTGAAAACATGATTAATTAAATAATCAAGTTCCTATTGGCTTTTGGGCATGAAATTTTTAAACTTCCTAAATTGGAAAATTTTGGAATTTTTGGTACCTAGGGAGGAATTTTTGAAGACCTCAAAAATTAAGATCACATTTTTAGAGCTTTAGGCTTAAATAAGATTAATCGTAGTTGTCGGATCACCACGTGGCTCAATTGTGGCTGCCGGTGGTTTTAATATAAAAGGGTAAGTGCATGTGTGTGTGGTGTATAAGATTAACATGCCATCATCTTCCACCTCCCCTAAAAACCCGATGCCACCCTTTCTCTCTCTCCTCAATTTTCTTCATTTTCCATTAATTCTCCACTAAAAGCTTTATTTGATATATGAAATTTGATCTTCTTTGCACCTAGAGCTTTAATTTTGTGTTAATTTTTTAAGAAAAGGTGGAATTTAGGGTAAAAGAAAGGCTAAGGATTTAGAGTTTTTAACCCTTGAATTAAGGTAAACCCTAAATTAAAATCCTAGCATTTTTTTTTGGTAATTAGGGATACTTGGTTTACTGATTCTAGTATTATTTTTGAGTTTAGTGTAGTGTTGATTTTTCTAATTAAATTTCTATTATGTAACTTAAAGAAAGTGGAGGATAACCAAGCTAAAGGAAAGGAAAAGGTGTGAGGTGCCTTTTAGGAAGCCAAATGATTGATCTGTAAGTGTATTTGATAAAATATGTATACGCCTTTGTGATTTTGTGCATTTCAAGTATAGGTGCATTATGTATATTTTGTTAATTTAGGGGTTTAGGTAACCCTAAAATGGAAATCAGGTTATATTAGGGTAATGAGATGTTAAATAAATGCAATTAATGGAAATTAAAAAATAATTTTAATGGTGAAAATTAAAGGTTAATCAAATGGTATGGTTGGAAAAGCCATAGATGTAATTGATGTATTTATGGTTATAATTGGTGTAATTAATTTGTATTGGGCTTAAATAAAATGGTATATTATGAATGGGAAATGCAAAATGATGAATATGTATGATGATGGGGATGTTAGGTATGTACCATATGTATGTTTGTGTGTTGACATATTATGATTTGCAATGTATGTTGCTAAAATGATAATATGATTGATGAAATTTATGTTATGAGGTGAATAATGTGAAATAATCACTTGAATGTAATGATGCGATGTTGCAAAAATGTGGTTATGTAATGTACCATAAAATGGTAAACTGTTGGTTAACAAGTATACCTAAATTAGATGAATGCATGAATAAATTCTTACATGAGGAAATGTATATAAGATATGTAATCTACATGTAATTAAAATAACAATGTTGATGGCTCATCTATGTTAGACAATCTCCTGGATAGGTTGACTAGTCAACTAGGGAGGTAGCAACTACTAGGACATTCGGTGTCATATTTCATGCAGGTGCAATCGCCGTGAGGTTCATGAGGCCTCTCGCGCACACATATGTTACATATTGATATGATATGATATTTTCATATGGGTGTAGCTACTGGGAGGTCCAATAGAATCATTGCACTTATTTTTAATGCGAGTGCAGCCGTTGGGAGGTTCAACAGAACCATTGCATATTTATAGTGATATGTCATATTGATGCATAGTCATAAGGTCCAAAATATGGGCCACTGTGCATTATGATCCCGATATCCAGTATTGGGATTTGTGTTTGTTAGATATGGGCTAAGTAAATGGTAACTAAGTATTGTATAAAATAAATAAAGAATAAGTTTAAACATAAATTAAGAACATAATTAAGATAATTGGACAAGGGTAATATAGCATAATTGAGTACGTGATCACATGAGTATAATATTGTGTGTGTATGTCTAATGACATATTTTTACACAGTATTGCATGCCTGGTGTGATTATGTGTGCGAGTGCAAGCATATTTGTCGAATACACTGTTAAGTTTTATGCTTAGCACATCATGTTTCCGATGCGTAGGTTATAGATAGTCTACTTCGATCCAGCCTCAAAGTAGCAATGCAAAGGACTTGATTACAATCATTTTGGTATACTTTTGTATTATGTAGTGTGATGCATATAAAAGTATATGGCACTCATATATAGATAGGTGGGATAAGTTAGTTTGTCTCATGTATATATTCTACTTAAATTTAGCTTGGGTATGTGAATTAATATGATAGATGTTATGTCATTATGGTATGTGTGTGTGTGAACTTAAATGTATGTTGATAGTATGACTATTATGAGTGATATGATAGATTGATTGTGGTGATGTTGAATGAGATGGGTTGTGAGGACCAGATGGGTCAAGAATGATGGATTGAGGTTGAGATTTTATAGAAGTGCTATTTCATGCAGATTTTGTTTTGGGATATGACACCGTGTAGCCATGGTGCTACTGGATTTCTTTCTTAGTGGGATATTTTTGTTTTATGTGCATGTGTAAGTAATACATGACTTGTTTACATGCTGGCCCAGGATCTTTCATGACTAGCACACATAAAATAAAAGGGTTTTAAGGAAATAATGGTAGGACCAATTAAAATCTATTAATGTGTCATCTTTTATTTGAGTTGATAATGGTTTGAGTAAGGGGTGTCACAATGTGCCATTTCTCATTTGGATCCAGTTATTGGGTCAGATGAGGGGTGTCAAAGAGCTTAATGAAAAATTGGAAGCCATGAGTTATTTAGTGACCGAGGGCAAGGACATTGACCCCAAAGACATTAACTTGAAGCCGAATTGAGCTATGCCCCATAAGTTCACAATGCTAGATTTAAGCAAGTTCGATGCAACTTTAGATCCAAAGACTCATTTGAAATAATATTTAATAGCTATATGGTTGGCCCATCTGTCGAAAACACATATAGTGAACTTGTTTAGCATGTCTCTAACTGGGTAAGCCTTAGAATGGTACCATGGCTTGGAAAAGAAGGTGAGTGAACTGGGAAAATTTGGCTCATGCATTCAACAAACAACACTTGAATAATGCAACCAATGAGGTGACCCTTAAAGATCTAGAACTAGTATGTTGAAAACCCAACAAGTCTTTTTCTTCTACTTATACTGATAAAGAGCCACGATATAGAAAATAAGGAATATGACTAAGGACATCGACTAAATTAAAATGTTCATAAGGAATGCTAATAATTACATGAATATTAGGTTCACTGACAAAGGCATCACCACATCGGAATAACTCAAAGACATAGCCATTGATGTGGAAAAAACCTTTCAGAATAATGGATTTAAAAAGAATGAAAGTGCTGGAAATGGTAACAATCATAATAGTACAGGTCAAATTGTGGATGTTAACAAAGTAAACACTTGCCATTTCTTTAAGTTAGGTAGATTTATGTCTTACTATTTGAACAAGCCCATGAAAGAAGGGAAACTTCAACCCCTAGCAAACTAAACTTCGACTCGGCCATTTTTAGCTAAACATAGGCACGATTTATATTGTGCTTATCATAAAAAATAGGGCATGTAACAGATGATTGCAAGAATTTTCATCATGCCATTTAAAATCTCCTTGATGCTAAATAGATACCTGATCCAAAAGATAGAAATTCCACCAATTCATCTTATTTCTTTTTAGCTTTGAACTTTTGTAATATCTTTAATTACTTCTTTAAAAAAATGAGAAGATAAATTTTGCGATGTTTGTCTTAATGCATTTAGCTTTAATGAGAGTAAAAAAAAAGGTATTGCTAGTGTGAAAACTTCCTTTGGGGAGTGCATTTGGCAAAAGGTAGGACATGAATTAATTTATAGATAGATCGCCTTCAATCTGAGTTCTCTATTGAAAGATAGATCATTGATTAATAGGCATCACTAGGAGTCATACACAACATGTAACATTAGGCATCACTAGGAGTCATGCACAACACACAACATTAGGCATTATTAGCAGTCATGCACAATACACATATATACATACACAACATCAAACATTAGGGATAATCTACATCTCACACTATCCATGCATCACGCATGACATATTGTCACACCCTCCACTCGATCCGTACATAGACCCGAACAAAGGACGTGCACACGTAAAACAATTTCTAGTTCCGTTATCCAAAATACTTAAAATTAAAATCTTTTATATAAGAAAACAGTTCTTGACTTGAAAATGCACTAAAACATTGAAAACCTTTTTAGCATGCATATCGAGGTAAATATTAGGGTCATCGTGTTGAAAATTCGGTAGCATAATGGCTGTACTAGGACACTTTCCCTAATTTTTACCTGTATAAAAGCACCTCTGTATATCACACCATGCATCTCTGACTCACATGGGTCCCCCTGACCCTCCAAAACACATCAAATAATCACATTGAGCCTCAGGCTCTCACAATCAACATTCCCCCATGCAAGCCATCAATCATCACACACAGCATGCGAGAAAATAGAATTAAAGTCCACAGTTAAATTATTTAATACAAAACTCCACTGTAAAATGCAGATTAAACCCAATCCCTCCGGGATCACAAGAGCACACAACTAAATAGTACATTACATTTACACCATGATTACTATTACAAAATGCTTACAAAAATACCCACGCAGGGGTTATCTTTGTGTCTCTTACTTTCAGAAGCTTCGGCTCTAATCTACTGCCCTGTTATCTACGCATTGCAAACAAGCAATGCGCTAAGCTTTCGCTTAATGGTGTAATCACTTTAACTTGTAAAAATGACAATTCATAGTGTGTCATGCATATGCATAAACTATTTTGGTTTTAATATCATAAACATGCATTACTCATAATTTATATGCAACATAATGTCATTTCAGTCTTTGAAATATATTCATGCATTTTTAGAGCCTTAAGTGCCATCATGCATTTTACAAGCATAAATAATGCATTTGATGGCACAAATACCGAGGCCTTAAATTAACATCAATTTATTACCATTTTATTGATCTAATGCATTATTTACATAACATCATAAAAGTAATGACATACCTATTTTTTTTTATCATAAGTGCCATTATGCACCTCT
>CANXYI011134386.1:0-10685 GCA_948208565.1 Hura crepitans | reverse complement strand
TCAACAATTTACAATCTGCTGTAGACCGTAAATTTAGATTTTTTTTCGAATTTTAACCTTCTATATGACCTCAAATGCTCCTCAAATTTCACCACAATCCATCTTCTAATAAATACAAATTTTTAGTCGGGTTAGCTTTATTTGGCTCGAGGACACTATTCACAGCCCGTGTGGCACTATTCACCGAGGTTCACTTTTAAACCTCATTTTTTGTGCATTTTCTCATCATTACTAGGCCACATGTCATTTCCTTATTACTCCTATGTGTCTCTCTCCTCTTTTTAACCATGAATAATGAATTTCCCATTTTACCTAGCCTTTCCATGAAATTACCAATTTGCCCTTCGATCATTTTCACTATGTAGTTTACACCAGCTGACTCTACACGATCCATACATCCATTTTATTCCACACTATTTCTTGATATTTATATTCTATCCTCACAAAAATCAATCCATTTCAAAATCGGGCAATGGATGCCACTTCACAAAAGGTCACCCATCATAATCCTACTCTCACCCACTTCTTATTTAAATTAATAAGAATTATTATTATATTTAATAATTATTAAATATATTAGGCCTGATTGTTTTTAGCATAACAAAGGCTCATTTCCATCTATACGTCTAGTAATATATATATTTGGTAGCATTACTACACTATCTTGTACATAAAATCCTAAAATAACAATTAATTTAATCATAATGCAAGTACACATTCAGCATGTGAATAATGCTCGTGTTGGACTCGTTTTACTTGTGTCATTAATGATATGCTTTAGCTAGTACTAAGACATAATCCTCCACTCAGCTAGCCTTAACTGATCACCTATACATTAGCAAGGAAGCTAATGTATTGAGCACAATTGCTCAGTGGTGTATTCTAATACTATAGGAATTATATCTTTACTATCTAGTAAATAATAATTCATTTATATTCCTAACTCTAGTCTCTTATCCTAGTTTATCTTCTTTATTAGGTAGTAATATTATTGTCTCTTATGCTCATTTTTAATATGGATTTTATAATAATTCCACATTTTTCTCATTTGTCATGCTTTTCTAGATTCTTTAAGAATATGCTCACATCTCTTATTTAATCCTTTATGGTAGTTCTTATTCATGTTTCCCCTTTCACTATATTCGCTTTTTCATTTTATGTCTCTTTTTATGTTTTTATATACATGTATCTATTTGTTTTTAATTTATCTCATTCATATATACAGTTTTCAAGAAGCTTATGTTGCATGTTTTGGCTTGATATGCATAAAATTTGTGAAGAATTGTATTTGCATATTAATAATAGGGTTTGTCATTATATGACTAGTTTACTTCTCTATTAATTCAATTCATTTCTTTCTTCATTTAATTAAATCTCTTTTTCCTATCACATATTTCCAATTTTACAAATATTATGATCATTATATGCATTTAACATACTTCATCTAGTTATTTCCTCTTCTAGCCCATGTTGGATAGACATCACTCTCATCACTGGACAATAGGATCATAGTGTAACACCTTAAAAATCCCTAATTTATGAATAGTACCTTTTATAGCAGTGTTTGGTGATCTAGAGATTTGGCTAATACTGACACAACCATATGGAAGTATTAATTATAAAACAAATAAAATGGTGAAATTTCGAGCAAAAATGAAGTCATTAAGAGAATAAAAAGGGAGGTTAAAGTTTTTATGCAGGGTGCCTCGTGAATAGTGCCATAATAAAAGCTAAACCATAAAACATTTTATTCTTGTTGAAATTAACCTAAAAGTGCTACAACTAGATACTTAAAAATTTTGAAAATTCCAATGGAACTAGAATTAGAATTTTTTGAGATAAAAAAAAAAACTTTTTTTTAGAATTGTGTAATATTAAAAATTGTAATTTTTATCAATTTATTGGAATTTTGTGCTAAAATTTTAGGAGCTAGTAAAATATGCTATTTATGATTTTTGGAAAAAATTAAAGATTTTTCAAGCTCACTAATTAATTTTTATGAATTTTCGAAGGAAAAAAGGGGATAAAAAAATATTTTTTTTTAAAATGGTATTAAAAAAGGCAATTTTAGCATTTTCTTCTCATCTTCCCCCCTTATTTTTCCTTAATTGCTGACCTTTTTTACTGGTTCTCCCTCACTTTTTTCATTTTCTTCCAATTTTAGCTCTTTTTCTTTTGTTTTTTCTCTATAAATCGTGCTAATGTAGTCCTATGACATCGATTTTGGCCAAATTTCAAAAAAAAATTCATGGAGATTTCTTATTTCAAGATTTGTGTGAATAGTGACCTAAGGTGGTTCAATGAGTTTTTTTTTTAATTTTTAATTTTTTATAGTATGCCATAAGGATTGGTAGTAATAGTATAAAAGTCAATTTTTAGTTTCAATTTACCATTGATTTTATATGGATTTTTGAATATTATGTGTTATGATAAAGAGAAGGGGAAAGAGAAGGAGAAGTAGTGAGTCATGATTTTTGGTGCGTTCAGCGACCGTTATAAGTGTATTTTTTTATTAAATTATGCATTACATAATGAATTATGTATAAAATGTGTGTATGTGTGTATGTAATATGATATGATTGTCAATTTGTGAAACTACTTATGCGATAATATGTGTGGTTATAAATGATGCATATTTGCTTTACATTACAATTGATTTTGATGGCTTATTATATTAAAACATGCAGTGTCCATCATCGTATAATAATGAGTAACAATGCATATGCTTAAAATGACAGTAAAGCATGAATAATTGCATGAAGTTCCAAATGAAATTAGTTTGCATCATGTATGACTAATTTGCTGAGTGCCAAGGTGGCATGTAATTTGAGTTAACCTAAAGGTCAGTTATGTGCATTGGTGTAACATGATGATAAATGAGTATCATAGCCAAAATGTGGCAATATAAATGGTTAAATACATAAGACATGGTAACATAAGATAATGTCCCGTATGATTAGACAACCTAAAATGGATAGGTTGACCGGTCAACTAAATAGATATAGCAACTGCAAGGATACCTCAGTGCTTATATTAGGTAGGTGCAACCACCATAAGGTCTATAAAGCCACAGCACAACCATTTGGCCTGTAAGCAATTACATTTTACTTTTAAGTAAACATGTGGGTGCAACCATCATAGGGTCTAACATGTGGGCCACTACCTAATTATTTGGCTTACGAGCACTTACATTTGGCCTTTGGGCACTCAGGCAGGTGTAACTGTCATAGGGTCAAAAATATGGGCCACTGCATAATATATATATAATCATTCTGATCAAGATCTTGATATCTATTATTGGTTTATTGTCTTTTAGGTATGGGAATGAAATGAGATAACATTAATTTGAACATGATGATATAATAGTGATTTGTATATGAAAAAGTAAGTAGAGGTATAGTGATATGCCTATTACACCAGCTTAATTATTAAAATGAATCAAATAAGCTGCATATTTGATTTACCTTATATGCATAACAAATATGGAAAATGAATATAAGCACGTGAAGCATGCACTCACACAACAACTACACTTACAAGTTTTATATCTGTGGATATATATTTGATATGCTTGTATATGAATATATGTAAACATAAGTTAATTTGAATAAATCCCTAAGCAATTGCTTAGCATGTCATTTTTATACCATTCATAGGTTAAAGCGAGTGGGATTGTACATAGCTTCAAAGCGAAAGCCATTTTGTGAGAAGACAATTTTTGGTACAAAGTTGTTTTTGCATTGTTAGATATATAGATACAAAAACAGTCTTACGTAGTAAGGGATATGCCTAACCTATATTGTACATATGTTTTAGAAATGTTTATATAAACAACTTTAATTAGTATTTGAGAATATGTGTGATGAGTTTGTGTTAGAGGGTTAGATAGATCTAGTGAATGTTCATTTCAGCTATTTTTATTATAGAAGTGCTTTATTTGACAGGTTTCTATTTAGGGTTTATGCATGAATAGCCATTATGTTGTCAAAATTTTTATTACAAGATCCAAATAGTGAACTGACAAAAAAGAATTTTGATTTTTCATATTCTTAACAACTATTACATGTAATACATGTTTTAAAAGTAAGATTTGTTTTACTAAGCATGAACATGAGATCAGATTCTAGTTATGTATGTATCCTTTATTCAGGTATAATGATTGGATAGAGTATGTGGTGTCATATTTAGTGGTATTAGAGCTTTGGTTTTGGCATTCCTTGATATACATATATGGGTTATATAAGAATGCTTAGGATTGAAAAGTATACATCATGTAACTATACTTATTAAGGCTTACAAATTGTTTCCCTTACTTACAGATCCAAGATGAGTTAACTTGCACCAAATAATAAGGAAGAGGTTAAGAGCCATGCTCTGACTACTGTTAGTCTAGAGGCTGCTAGGGCTAGGTCTATTATGAGTAGTGATGTTAGTCATGTAGCACAAGGATCTCAAAGTCAACTTGTATGATCAGCAGAGATGTTGGATTTAGTTAGATAGACAACTATAGTGGCTGCTACTACTGCTGATATTGCTATAACACATCTTTCACCACCACTACCAATAGTACAACAAGAATCGATGGTTTTTTGTAGGACCTATTTAAAGAGGTTGTTAAAGAATAAAGCCTAGTTATTCAAGGGAGAGTTGGAGGAGGGGTCTTGTATAGTAAAGTATTAGGTACATCAAACCTTGAGGTTTATATAATAGAATGGTTGTACCCAAGAGGAGTATACAGCTTGTGCTAAAGTTTTATTAGCTGATGAGGCTTTGAATTTGTAAGAGACCATCACAGAGCACCTGATTGTAGCATATTTGATATAGGATTACTTTCTCAAAGAATTTAAGAAGAAATACATCACAAAGCATTATATTGACCAAAAGAGGCAAGAATTCATGAATTTGATATAGAGATAGAGATCCATATCTAATTATGAGAAAGAGTTTGAGAGACTTAGCTAATATGCTAAAGCAGTAGCAGCAACTAAGGAAGATAGGTGCAAGAAGTTTGAGATGGGACTGAAGCTAGATGTTATGCAGCAGATCCTCCCTATAAAGATAAGGGATTTTTCATCTTCAGTTGCTACATGCCATTCTATAGAGAAGGTTCAAAAGTTGAGGGAGAAGAGAGATAGTTATAAGAAGAAGTGGACATTTGGTCAGGGACAGGGTAGTTCTACACATACAGTGGATAAGAAACATAAAAGTGATTAGACTAGACCTTAGTAGAGCTAGAGGCAAAATAAGACTAGAAAGTCAGGTTAGAGGTTGAGAGCACAATCTGGATAGTTAACACAGATGTCAAAGACTCCTAGATCCATAGCTAAATTTTTATAAGTGCCACAGTATGAGCATTGTGGTAGGAGATATTAGGGTATGTGCTTAACTATGATGCTGGGTGTATGTTAGGGTTATGGCTCAAAAGGTCACTTAGTTCAGGATTGTCTAATCAAGCCTAAGCATTCATCTCAAAAGAGAGACAAGAAGGATATAGGAGATAAAGCTGGATGTAGTCAGAAAGATAAGGTAGAGGGTAAAGCACCAACTCGATAGTATGCAACTAGGCTAAAGATGATGTAGACATGCCAAACGTCATAATGGGTACCTTTTAACTCTTTGATTTGCCTGCTTTAGCTTTAAATTATCCAAATTCCACACTTTTACATGTGCACCACATGAGCACAAGATAGGAGGTTAGTGTCTAAGATGTTTGATGTTGATAATAGAGTTAGTAATCAGATAGGGCAATGAGTGCTAGGCAATTAAGTTTATAAGGATTGTCCCTTGATGGTATAAGGATTTGAGTTTCCATCCAATCTCATTGAGTTACCTTTTAATGAGTTTGACCTAACTTTAGGCCTGGACTGGTTGTCTAAGCATCATGCAATTATAGACTACAAAGAGAAGTGGATTACACTTATAGCTAGATATAGGTTAGAAGTTACAGTGGTTAGGGAGATATTGGACTACGTGTCCAATGTGATATTAGCAATGATAGTGAGGAGTCTAATAAGGAAAGGTTGTTAAGATTATTTAGCCCATGTGATTGATACTAGTAAGGTAGAACTAGAAATAAGTTAAATACTAGTAGTATTAGGGTTTGAGGATATGTTCCCAGCTAAGCTACCTAGTTTACTGGTAGAACAAGAGTTGAAGTTTGGGATTAAAGTATTGCCTAGTATAACACTAATATCTATAGCTCCTTATAGGATGGCTCTTACAAAGCTAAGAGAGTTAAAAGTATAATTACAAGAGTTACTAGATAAGAGCTTCATTAGACCAAGTGTTTCACCTTAGAGAACACTAGCCTTATTTGTCAAGAAGAAGGATGGATCCTTGAGATTATGTGTGGATTATCGGCAACTTAATAAGGTGGCTATCAAGAATAAATATCCATTGCCTTAGATAGATGACTTTTTTGATCAGCTAAGAGGAGCAGGTGTCTTCTCTAAGATTGATATCAGATTTAGCTATTATCCATTGAGAGTCAAGGAAGTAGAGGTGCAGAAGATAGCATTCAGAATAAGAAATGGTCATTATAAGTTTTTGGTAATGCCATTTAGGCTTACCAATGCTCCAGCAGCATTTATGGATTTGATGAATTAGATCTTTAGACTATTCTTATATCAGTTTATGGTAGTGTTCATTGACGACATCCTTGTTTATTCTATGAACTAGGATAAATATGAGCATTATTTGAGGATTGTGATATAGAAGCTGAGAGATAAGAAGTTTTATTCCAAACTTAGTAAGTGTGAGTTTTAGCTAGATGAGGTGTATTTTTTAGGACATATTGTTAAAACAGATGGCATAAGAGTGGATCTTAGTAAAGTTAAGGCTGTAATGAAGTGGAAACCACCCAGATTCACCATAGAGATTAGGAGTATCTTGGGTTTAGCTGGCTACTATAAGAGGTTTGTTAAGGGGTTTTCTTTTATTGTTACCTCTATGACACATCTTCTAAGGAAAGACATTTTGTTTTATTAGGATAACAAGTGTTAAGAATGTTTTGAAAAGCTTAAGAAGATGTTGCCAAAAGCTCTAATTCTAGTGCAACAAGAATCTAGGAAAGAATTTGTTATCTATAGTGACACTTCACTGAATTGATTAGGATTTATGCTTATGCAAGAAGGCAAGGTAGTTGCCTATGCTTCTAGACAGTTGAAACCATATAAGAAGAATTATCTAGTGCATGATCTAGAGCTTGTAGTAGTGGGATTTGCTTTTAAGATTTGGATGTATTATCTCTATGGAGAGAAATGCTATGTTTTCACTGATATAAGTGTCTGAGTTAAACATCAGATAGAGGAGATTGATGGAGTTAATAAAGGACTATGATGGCCTTATCGACTATCATCTAGGGAAAGCAAATGTGGTAGTAGATGCTCTCTACAGAAAATTCATATCAACTTTAAAAGCTATGAATGTCAAATTGTAGGTGTTGAATGATGAAGGCTTACTAGTAAAAATACAAGTAAACCCTAGTTTGTCACAATAGGGGAAAGAGGCTCATAAGGATGATCACAAGTTTATTAGTATTATAAGTGTAATTTAAGAGGGGAAGCACTTTGAGCTTGAGATCAAGGGTGATTGCTATTTGTTCTATCATGATTGGCTTTGTGTGCTAAATATGGGAGATTTGAAATAGTAGATTCCGCAAGAAGCACGTAATGCCCTATACACAATGCATCCTGATAGTACCAAGATATATCAGGATTTAAAAATAGCTTATTAGTGGACTAGTATAAAGAGAGATATAGTTGAGTATGTGGCTAAATGCCTTACTTCTTAGCAAGTTAAGGCTAAGCACCAGGTTCCATCTAGATTGCTTCAGCCTATAGCAATACCAAATTGGAAATGGGATCGAGTCACTATGCATTTTGTAGTTGGACTACCAATAACAAGAAGTAAAAGTGATTTAATTTGGGTAGTGGTTGACAGATTGACAAAGTCAACACATTTTATACTAGTCAGGATGGATTTTTCTTTAGAGAAGCTTATAGAGTTGTATATCGATGAGATTTTTCGACTGTATGGCATGCTATCATCTATTATTTCTAATCAAGACCCTAAATTTGCATCGAGATTTTAGAGGAAACTTCATAATGCCTTAGGTACTCAACTTAGTTTCAACATGAAATTCTAACCACAGATGGATGGTCAGTTAAAGAGAGTCATCCAGATGCTTAAATGTTTGTTAAAAAGCTATGCTATAAAGTTTAAAAGAAGTTAGGATTACTATCTTTCCTTAGCTAAGTTTTCCTACAATAATAGTCATCAGGCGAGGTTAGGCATAGCTCCTTATGAAGCCTTATATGGAAGGAGTTGTAAGACTCCTTTCAATTGGAGTGAGTTGAGTGAACATAAGCTTATGGGGCCAGATTTGATTAGAGAAATAAAAGAGAAAGTGAGAATCATCAAAAATAGGTTGAAAGTAATGGCAAATCGATAAAAATCATATACAAATCTTAAAAAGAAGGATATTTATTATGATGTGGGAAACAAGGAGTTTCTTAAGTTATCTTCGTGCAAAAAGGTGTTGAGATTTGGCAAGAAGGGAAAGTTGAGTCCGTGGTTCATTAGCCTATATGAAATTATAGAGTGAGTGGGACCAGTGGCTTATAGATTATACTCAGGAGATATACTTATGATCTAACACATGTGGTATCATTAGAAGAAGTAGAGATATAACCTTATATGTTGTATGAAAAAGAGCTAATAAAGATTTTAGCTAGAGAAGTGAAAGAGCTATACAGTAAGTTAGTGCCACTTGTAATGGTCTTATGGAGACATCATGGCATCAAGGAAGATACATGGGAGAGAGAGGATCAAATGACAGAATAGTTTCCACAGTTGTTCATATTAGGTACATTCGAGGGCGAAATTTCTTTTAAGAGGGAAAGAAATGTAATGTCTAAAAAATCCCTTATTTATGAATAATACCTTTATAGGAGTGTTCGGTGATCTAGAGATCTAGGTTATACTAACACTACCAAATGGAAGTATTAATTATAAAGAAATTAAAGGGTGAAATTTTGAGCAAAAATGAAGTCATTAAGATGGCAAAAAGGGACATTAAAGTTTTCACACCAGTGCCTTATGAATAGTGTCATAGTGAAAGCTAAATCATTAAATATTTTATTTTTGCTCAAATTGACCTAAACATGGTACAACTAGATAATTAAAATTCTGATAAGTCTAATGGAACTAGAATCAAAATTTTTTGAGATCGAAAAATAATTTTTTGGGAATCGCATAATATTAAAAATTTTGATTTTTATCGACTTTATTAGAATTTTGAGCTAAAACTTTAGAAGTGGGTAAAATATGGTATTTATGGTTTTCTAGAAAAATTTGAGAATTTTTGGGCATAAAAATTAATTTCTATGAATTTTTAAAGGAAAAAGGGGAATAAAAAATATTTTTTTAAATGGTATAAAAATGCAAATTTGGCTTTCTCTTCTCATCTTCCTCCTTTATTTTTCGTTGAAGGCTGACTTTTTTGCTAGTTCTCCTTTAATTTTTTCATTTTCTTCCAATTTTAGCTATTTTTCTTCCATTTATACCTATAAATTGTGCCTATGTAGTCCCATGACCTTGATTTTGGCACAAATTTCAAGAAAATTTGTGGAGATTCCTTATTTCAAGATTTATGGAAGAGTGACCTATGGTGGTTTGGTGAATTTTTCTAAATTTTTATTTTTGCTTATTGTGCCTCGAGGATCGATGGTAACAAAATAAAAGTCAATTTTTAGTTTTAATTTATAATTGATTTTATATGGATTTTTGAATATTATGTGTTTTATGTGTTTAAAAAAAAAGAGAAGGGGAAAAAGTAGTGAGTGGTGATTTTTGATGTGTTTAGTAACCATTGTAAGTGTCTTCAGATTAAATTATGTGTTACATAATGAATTATGTATAAAAAAAATGTTTGTGTGTGTGTATATATAATATGCTATGATTGTTGACTTGTGAAACTACTTTTGTGATAATATGTAGGGTTATAAATTATGCATATTTGCTTTACATTATGATTGATTTTGGTGACTTGTTGTATTAGGACATGAAGTGTCCATCATCTAATAAGAATGAGTAACAATACATATGGTTAAAATGATAGTAAAGCATGAACAATTGCATGATAAAAATGAGATCAATAAGAAATTGGTTGGCATCATGTATGGCTAATTTGCTTAGTATTGAGGTGGAACATAATTTGAGTTGACCTGAAGGTTAGTTAAGTGCATTGACATAAATGAGTATCATAGCCAAAATGCGGCAACATAAATGGTTAAATACATGAGAGCATGGTAATGTAAGAAAGTGTCTCATACAATTAGACAACCTAGATTGGATAAGTTGATCGGTCGACTAGGGATAGATAGCAGCTACTAGGGTACCTCGATGCCTATATTGTTACTTGTATGCCTTAGAGCACATGTGTAATGTGGATAATTTAATGTACAATCAAACTATTATTCATTAATAAAATGGCATTCTTTATTACTTAGTGCTCATGTTATGATATTTGCTTGATAATAATCTTAAACTATGTAATAAAATCCATGGTATAAAATTATAGTACAAATGAAATCATAAAGAGTTCTTGATGTGAGATTCCTATTGTATGTAAATGTGATAATACCTAAATTATCCCTAGTTATAGTATTAACAACATTGGATAT
>CANXYI011134353.1:0-11603 GCA_948208565.1 Hura crepitans | reverse complement strand
ATAATAATAATAATAATAATAATAATAATAATAATAATAATAATAATAATAATAATAATAATAATAATAATAATAATAATAATAATAATAATGAATATGGAAAAGGGAAATGATCCTGTTTGAACCCATAAAAGTTCATATGGACCCTAAAGGCAAATATAGAGTAAAGTCCGTATAGACTTAAAGCCACTATAGAATCACACCAATAAAACAAGGTAGATAGAGAAACAACATAGAATATATGTCTGAATAGACATGAAAAATAAGCTGTAGGCAAGAAGATGAGTCTATGCAAACTTAAACTTCCTTATGGGAAAGTTCACACGGACATATTCGTATGGCTAGAAAAGATAAAAGGAAAAGTGTTTGAAAAGCTATTTTACACCAACAGGAACATAATGCAATAAAGAAGATATATGTATAAGAGTAAAAAACTACGAGTAAAATAAACAAAAGAGCAAAGAATGGTAAGCATCTAAAAGTAAAGATGTATGTATGAGAGCAAAAAACTAAGAGAAAATAAGCAAAAGAGCAAAAAATGGCAAGAAGAACATAAAAATGATCTCCTATCTCTAAAAGGGTAGACTTATCAAAATGGGTGGTCTTTTAATACCCCTTTTTCATAGAGGATCCCAGACTCTTAGAAGAAAATGTGAACAAAGGAAAAGAAGGTAAACATTATCATTGATGTAAGTCTATATGGATCATATGATAGGCAAGCTTTTAGGAAAATTGGTTCATGTAGACTCTATTCCTTTCAAGAAAAAGTCCACACGGACTTTTTGTCTAGTAAATAATTGAGAACATTTAGTAAAAATAAAAATAATGATGGTCTCTCATCTCTAATGGAGTGGGCCTATCAAAATAGGTCCTTTAACACTCTATTTTCATTTAGTGTCTTAGACTTCATGAAAGAAGAAAAGCAAAACTTAAAAAAAGAGAGAAAACCAATAATAAAGATAAAAATAGCAAGATAAAATATAAAGTAGAGGGATAAGAGCCCTTTATAAGGGTTTCCTTAGGTATATACCATAAAATAGAGGATTCCTTTAAAAGATGTAAGGTTTCACTCCTTCAAGCTTTAAAAATGGTGCCTTCTTCAAGGTTCCAAGGTTGGCTATGGAGGTTAAAGGTTTTTTTCAGCTTTTTGGTGATGGTGAGAGAGGGAGAAGAGGCTACCCACAGTTTCTCCCTTTCCCCTTTTCCAAAAAATGTCAAAAAGTCCCATTTTTTCCTTCTTAGGTCAACTTTTATGGCTTGTTTTTAGAAAATAGCTTGTGTCTCCACATGTCCCATCAATCCTCTAGAAGGTGGTCTTAAGTTACCTAGGGTTCATATGAACTTATGTGCTTTAGTTTGCACGGACTTAAAGTAGGTTCACATAGACTTAGTCCTCATGGAATGAAAGTCGTATAGACACAAACAACCTCTATGTTAATTAGGCCCATACGAACTTGTTATCCTTATGAACATAGTCCGTGCGAACATCTAGGTGTCTTTTTTAGGATTTTTAAAGGTGGTTTAGGTATTGTCATTAGAATGTTTTCGCTTGGTTTGTAGTTCTCCCCTTACATCTCTTGAGAAACATCCAGCATCTATAGGCTTCATCATTAGAAACCCTTTAAACCAGGAAGTGTCTTGAGCTCTTATGTCTTCTCATATATTCATCATTCATTTAGATCCCTCATTCAAAAATAAGTAAAGAAAAGCATGTGCACCACTTCATTTATGTTCATCCAGAATGAATAACTCACATTCATCCATTAGGTAGCCAAACATGTAGGTCACCACATTCATTACTCACCTATCACATCATATTCATCACAAATACATATCAGATTCACACATGTACTAGCATTACTAAATTCATGCATTCATCTAAAGAAAATTAAGCACAAACATTCATGCATGCATAAACATGCATTAATTCACACCTATTTAGAAGAATATACATCAATTTACATTCATACACATGTGTCAACACATCCTTTTTCACATTACAAACATTTAAACATGCATCATTCTTCAATGCCTTAATATTATACTATGTATCAGACTTCATGTATCAATACTTCTTTTTTTTTTCATGCATACAACTATGCATCAGACATCATATATTAATACTTTTTCCCATAAATACTCTTTCCTTTGCATGAAAACATGCATTAGGCTCTAGGCATCCTTTTCATGAAAATATGTATAATTTATCTCTATGTTTTCCTTTGCATTAAAACATATATCATTTATCTCAAAATGGGTCTTTTAATACCCCATTTTCATAGAGGATCCCAGACTCTAAGAAGAAAATGTGAATAAAGGAAAAGAAGGTACACATTGTCTTTGATGTAAGTCCGTATGGACCATATGATAGGCAAGCTTTTGGGAAAATTGGTTTGTGTAGACTTTATTCCTTTCAAGAAAAAGTCCACACAGACTTTTTATAGGGCAAATAACTAAGAACATTCATTAAAAATAAAAAGAACGATGGTCTCTCCTCTTTAATGGAGTAGGCTTATCAAAATAGGTCCTTTAACACTCCATTTTCATTTAGGGTCCTAGACCTCACGAAAAAATAAAAGGAAAGCTTAAGAAAGAGAGAAAACCAATAATAAAGATAAAAATAGCAAGATTAAAGATAAAGTAGAGGGAGGAGAGGCCCTTATAAGGGTTTCCTCAAGTATATTCCACAAAATAGAGTATTCCTTCAAGAGATAAAAGGTTTTATTCCTTCAAGCTTAAAAAATGGTGACTTTCTTCAAGGTTCCAAGGTTGGCTATTTAGATTCAAGTTTTTTTTTCAGCTTTTTGGTGATGGTGAGAGTGGGAGAAAAGGCTACCCATAATTTCTCCCTTTACCCTTTTCCAAAAAATGTCAACAAGTCCCATTTTTTTCCTTCTTAGGTCAAATTTTATGGCTTGTTTGTAGAAAATAGCTTATGTCTCCACATGTCCCATCAGTCTTTTAGAAGGTGGTCCTAAGTTACCTAGGGTTCACATAAGT
Organism: Hura crepitans; assembly: GCA_948208565.1. Lineage (NCBI taxonomy): Eukaryota > Viridiplantae > Streptophyta > Magnoliopsida > Malpighiales > Euphorbiaceae > Hura > Hura crepitans. The sequence goes on along the minus strand of CANXYI011134353.1, from coordinate 8,603 downwards.
TCACATGAACTTATGTGCTGTAGTTCCCATGAACTTAAAGTAGGTTCACATAGACTTAGTCCTCATAGAATGAAAGTCGTATGGGCATAGATAGCCTCTATGTTAATTAGGCCTATACGAACTTGTTATCCCTATGAACATAGTCTGTGTGAACATCATAAGATGTCCGCTAGGTGTCTTCTTTAGGATTTTTAAAGGTGGTTTAGATCTTGTCTTTAGAATGTTTTGCTTGGTTTGTAGGTCTCCCCTTACATCTCTTGAGAAACATCCAACATCTATGGGTTTCATCATTAGAAACCTTATAAACCAAGAAGCGTCTTGAACTACCATGTCTTCACATGTATTCATCATTCATTTAGATCCCTCATTCAAAAATAAGTAAAGAAAAGCATGTGCACCACTTCATTTATGTTAATCCAGAATGAACAAACTCACATTCATCCATTAGGTAGCCAAACATGTAGGTCACCACATTCATCACTCACCTATCACATCACATTCATCACAAATACATATCAGATTCACACATGTACTAGAATTATCAAATTCTTGCATTCATCTAAAGAAAATTAAGCACAAACATTCATGCATGCATAAACATGCATTAACTCACACCTATTAAGAAGAATATACATTAATTCACATTTATGCACATGTGTCAACATATCCTTCTTCACACTACAAACATTTAAACATGTATGAAAACATGCATTATTCTACAATGCCTTAATATTATACTATGCTTCAGACTTCATGCATCAATACTTCTTTTTTTTTCATGCTTGCAACTATGCATCAGACATCATATATCAATACTTTTTCCCATCAATACTCTTTCCTTTGAATGAAAACATATATCAGGCTCTAGGCATCCTTTGCATGAAAACATATATCATTTATCTCAAAATGGGTCTTTTAATACCCCCTTTTCATAGAGGATCTCAAACTCTAAGAAGAAAATGTGAATAAAGGAAAAAAAGGTAAAAATTGTCTCTATTGTAAGTCTATTGGACCATATGATAGGCAAGCTTTTGGGAAAATTAGTCCGTGAGGATTCGATTCCTCTCAAGAAAAAGTCCACACAGACTTTTTATAAGGCAAATAACTAAGAATATTCATTAAAAATAAAAAGAATAATGATCTCTCCTCTTCAATGGAGTAGGCTTATCAAAATAGGTCCTTTAACACTCTATTTTCATTTAAGGTCCTAGACCTCACGAAAGAAGAAAATGAAAACTTAAAAAAGAGAGAAAACTAATAATAAAGATAAAAATAGCAAGATTGAAGATAAAGTAGAGGGAAGAGAGCCTCTTATAAGGGTTTCCTTAGGTATATTCCACAAAATAGAGGATTCCTTCAAGAGATGTAAAATTTTACTCTTTCAAGCTTAAAAAATGTGACTTTCTTTAAGGTCCCAAGGTTGGCTATAGAGGTTCAAGGTTTTTTTTAGCTTTTTAGTGATGGTGAGAGAGGGAGAAGAGACTACCCATAATTTCTCCCTTTCCCCTTTTCCAAAAAATGTCAAAAGTCCCCTTTTTTCCTCTTTAAGTCAACTTTTATGGCTTCTTTTTAGAAAACAGCTTGTGTCTCCACATGTCCCATCAGTCTTTTGGAAGGTGGTCCCGAGTTACCTAAGGTTCACCTAAGTTCACATAAACTTATGTGCTGTAGTCTGCATGAACTTGAAGTAGGTTTGCACAGATTTAGTCCTTATGGAATTAAAGCTGTATGGAAATAGATCACCTCTATGTCAATTAGGCCCATTCGGACTTGTTATCCCTATGAACTTAGTTCGTGCGAACATCATAGGATATCCACTTGGTATCTTTTTTAGGATTTTTAAAGGTGGTTTATGTTTTGTCTTTGGAATGTTTTACTTTGTTTATAGGTCTCCCTTTACATCTCTTGAGAAATATCTAGCATTTATGGGCTTCATCATTAGAAACACTTTAAACTCGGAAGCATCTCGAACTCCTATATCTTCACATGTATTCATCATTCATTTAGATCCCTTATTTAAAAATAAGTAAAGAAAAACATGTACACCACTTTATTTATGTTAATCTAGAATGAATAAACTCACATTCATCCATTAGGTAGCCAAACACGTAGGTTACCACATTCATCACTCACCTATCACATCACATTTATCACAAATACATATCAGATACACATTTGTACTAGCATTACCAAATTCATGCATTCATCTAAAGAAAATTAAGCACAAACATTCATGCATACATAAACATGCATTAACTCACACCTATTCAGAAGAATATGCATCAATTCACATTCATGTATATGTGTCAACACACTGTTCTTCATACTACAAACATTCAAACATGCATGAAAACATGCATCATTCTTTAATGCCTTAATATTATACTATGCATCAGACTTCATGCATTAATACTTCTTTTTTTCATGTATGTAACTATGCATCAGACATCATATATCAATACTTTTCCCATCGATACTCTTTCTTTTGCATGAAAACATACATCAGGCTCTAGGCATCCTTTGCATGAAAACATTCATAATTTATCTTTATGTTTTCCTTTGCATGAAAACATCTATCATTTATCTCTATGTTTTCTTTTGCATGAAAACATATATCATATATCTAAATGTATCATTTTCATGAAAACCTGCATTGCTTATCTCTACATTCATTTGTATGAAAACATGTTTTCATGTATAAAATAAGCATTATTCATGCATCATTTACATATAACAACATGTTCTACATGCATTAATACATACATCATTCACTAATTGCTTTTCCAAACACTCTATGTTTTCCTTTGCATGAGAAAATGCATCATTCATCTCTATATTTTCCCATGCATGAAAACATGCATCATTAATCTCTATGTTTTCCTTTGCATGAAAACATGCATAATTTATCTCTATGTTTTCCTGTGTATGAAAACATGCATAATTAATCTCTATGTTTTCCTTTACATGAAAACATGCATCATTTATCTTTATGCTTTCCTTTGTAAGAAAACATCCATCATTTATGTTTCCTTTGCATGAAAACATGCATTATTCAACTCCATGGTTTCCTGTGCATGAAAACATGCACCATTCATCTCTATGTTTTTCATGTATTAATCCTTTGCATAAAAACATGCATCATTTATATCTATGTTTTCCTATGCATAAAAACATGCATCATTTATCTCTACATTTTCTTTTGCATGAAAACATGCATCATTTATCTCTACATTTTCCTTTGCATGAAAATATGCATCATTTATCTCTACATTTTCCTTTACATGAAACATGCATCATTCATCTCTACATTTTTTGTGCATGAAAACACGTATCATTCATCTCTATGTTTTCTTGTACATGAAAACATGCATCATTCATCTCTATATTTTCCTGTGCATCATTTATCTCAGTTTTCCTTTGCATGAAAACATGCATCATTTATCTCTATGTTTTCCTATGCATGAAAACATGCATCATTTATCTCTATGTTTTCAGTGCATGAAAATAGGCATCATTTATCTCATCATTTTTTTTACACTTGAAACATGTATCAACCATCATCCTTTATCAATACCTTTATGCATGAAAGACGTGTATCATTCATAAGTCTTTAATACATTTCTTATACATGAAAACATACATCTTTTTCTAAATCACCAATAAGTTCTTAAGTTCTTTATGCATGAAAACATGCATCATCCATTATCAACACCTCATATGAAAACATATATGAATCCTTTCACCTATGCATTAATCTTTCTACATAAAAACATGTATTATTCTAAATTACTAACATGTTTTTCATACATTAGAACATGCATCTTCCATGCGCATTAATTACATATGAAGCAAATGACCAACTTTCCAAAGCTACTAAGAGTTGCAAAAGCTAAGCCACTAAGAGGAGCAAATGACAAACCACTAAAAGGTATAAATGCTGAGCCACCAAAAGGCATAAATAACAAGCTACCAAAAGGAACAAATGGTGAGCTACCAAGAGGTATAAATGACAAGCCACTAAGAGGTGCAATGGCGAGCCACTAAGAGGTGTAAATGCCAAGTTGCCAAAGGGTACAAACATAAAAAGCCATCAAATGGTGTGAATGCCAAGACATAAAAATGCATAACAAGTTTGATCATAAAGGTACAGGATAACAAGCTATATTATGTAGACATGAAATAATGAGTTGGATCATAAAAAGGAGAAATAACAAAACTTCAGGTACATTATTAAGTCTTAAATACTTTGATGTGCGCTGTTGCTATAGCATTTCACATCACACACCAAAGTGAAGCCAATTGTAAAAGCCTAGATTTTGGGCCTATGATGATAACTAGAGATAGACTCAAGCAATAAGGCAAGAAACCTAAAACTTTGGTTTGTATAGACCATTTTAGTATAAGTCTACTTAAACTTGGTGCCATAAGGTTCGTACTGATTAATAAAGGCCTAGCCTAGACCAGTAGAGCTATGGCCCATGATTCACCCAGATAAGCCAAAGCCCATGTTTGTATAGACTAAACCTAGAACAAGGCCTAAGGCCCATGAACTGCCCAGGTGAACCTAAAACCTAGGTTTGCATAGACCTAGAGCTGAAAAGCTTCCAGAAATTCAATCTTCCTATTTAGACTTTGACTCCTAATCTTATTAGGACTCCCTCTCTTCTAGATGAGAGAACTACCCATATAACCTATAAATACCCCTTCCAAGAGGAAGAAAAAGGAGGAATCCAAAGAGGAGGAATTAGAGAATCAAAACCCATAGTTTTAAGAGTCTAGGTGTTAACTTTGAAGTAGGATTCGCTCTACTAGTCCTTAGCTAACATTAAAAATAATTTTTCTTTCTAAAAGCCAACTATTGTGTTGTTGCTTGAAGCTAACCGTAAGGTAAGGTCATAGGCTTTCATTTATATTTATCTTTATTCATTCATATTTTTTATAATTGAAGATCTCTTGAGATTAATTGATGTGTGAGGTGATTTTATGTATTCCCCACATCGATTATAAGAGAAGGTTAATGTTTATACTATTTTCTTTGTATTAAACCCTTTATTAAAATGATGTAATCATTCTAGAATTGACACCTAAATCACATGGATTTATCTTAATGCATGATGAGGTCTGCATGTACCAACTATTTAAATGTATGCATGGTATAAGGTCCGTGCAAACCATTATTTGGTAACAATCTTATGTTCACCTTATGTGCTCTATTATGATATGTTCTAATGTATGATGTGGATCTATATTTATGTCCTTGCAATGTAGTATAATCATTTTACTTCTCAATGTGTATGTCATTGATATTATTAAACTAATGTGTAGTTCGCACGGACTCCCTTTCATAAGGATCTTAGTCTATGTAGATATATATTTAGAAGATATGTGTTTTATATGTGGTCCACATGGACTCCTTTTCATAAGGAACATAGTCCATACGGATATATGTCTTATGCATGTGTGTTATGCCTTTCAGTTTGCATGGACTCCCTTTTATAAGGAGTGTAGTTCACAGAGACATATGTTCTAAAATATCGTTCTTATGACTATTATTATGATGAATCTATGTTCTCTTTTGCATGATTAGTCTATTATCCTTTTTATTCACAACCATTATTCGGACATGTATCATGATCATTCATAGTTTTATTGCACATGTTTTTATTATTCAATTTAGTACTATTATTAGGTTCTCACGGACCACTGTTTGTGTTACTAATCTATTTCCTTTGATTTGTGTAAGATTAACCATTCTTACTAGACATGAAGTCCAAATGGATGTATCTTAGTGATGTGTTGTAGTCTGCCTGAACATAAACCGAGAGCAATACTGAGTTTGCATGGACTTATCGATGTAAAAATAGGACCAAATAGTTTATTATCTATTTATTTATTTAGTTTTGTACCTTTTATCTATTTTACTAATTTTTAGTTGTAATAGGTAATTTAATAACTTGTTTTACCTGCCAAAAGCTTAACCTCACATCAATGGTTTTCTATATAATTAATTGGTGTTTTCATAACAAAATGGTTTGAGTTTCCCCTAATAAAAGTCACATTAAAAATGTCTTTTAACAAAGGCCAATCTCTTAGAGATGGGAGTTAGGCAATTACCACTAATTCCTATAGCATTACGAGTAGTTTTCAAGTCAAATAACAATTAATGAATAACTCAATTTATGGATGTTCAATTTACACTTATGCTTGTTGTATGTTTCAAAATTGCAATTTATTTTCTCTACATGAAAAGGTGACATGAATGCTTTAATTAAATCACTTGCTTACATGATACGAGATTAATAAACCTTAAAATATAAATGAAGATATATTATTGGGGCATAATTAAGATCTAATTTTAAACTCTTTTTAGGTAAAAGATCAGTGGTCCTAGCGTAGAGCCAGGTGGTGACTCCAAACACTAACTACCTCATCCCTAGTAAAACAATGAAAATCTACACTTAATCTTTAAAATCCTACTCTCGAATCACTTTTAGGGCAAACTTCCTTTTCTCTTACAAGTGCATCACCCATTATTTGCTTTCAATAGATTGAAAACTATAATTTCATGCTTTTGTTAAAAGTCCCATAGTGAAAGCAGTGAGACAAGCTTTGTCCAGGGAGCACCCTCAAAGCCAAAACCTTGTTGTATCAATAATTAATGTATTTTAAGAGGAATTGACTAGAGATCCACCCATTACAAGCACATCGTAACTTTAGATACCCTTCAACAATTATTTTAGGGTTTCTAAGAAGAAATCAAGTTAGAGCTCTTAAGGGATTTAAGGCTACAAAGAGATGTTGAAGCAGTCGATGGAGATGTTATGTCAAAAAAAAAAAAAAAGAAAGTCAGTTGATAGAAGAAGGATCAAAAGCTTAAAAGAGAGCAAAAAAAGTTTAAATCTAATTAGCACTCTTCTTCTTTAAAGAGGGGTGAATCTTGGACTCAAAAGTCTAAAAGAGTTAACAAAGATGAAGTACAAAGCAAGCAGACCAAATTCCTTTAGGCAGAAGAAGCCTTCAATCATTTCTTCTTGAAAGTATCAAAATGATTCAAGTTAGGTCAACCAAAATAACCTAATTATGAAGGCAACACAAATTCGTCGTTCACCCAGTAAATCCAAAAAGTTCCATTCCCTAAGCACTTTTAAGGAATTAAGGTGAAGAAATATAAAGGCCGATCAGATCTAAGAAAACATCTCTTAGAGTATCATAATCTTATTCAAATGTAAACTTTCAATGATGCCCTTTTCTGCGAAGCTTTTCCCTCTACATTGATGGATGATGCTCTTAATTGGTTCCATGATTTACCTCCAAAATCAATCTCCACCTTCAAGCAGTTGTTTAAATTATTTAGAACTAGATTCTTTATACAGATGCGAACTAAAAAAACTGTCACTGATTTGTAAGATATAGTTTATGGGGAAGATGGGAGCCTTAGAGATTTTATTAAAAGGTTCCTAAAAGTGGCCTCAGATATACAAAACCTTCATAGTGAGGTGGCAACAATCACTGTAATTAACAATGTTTGATATACTTGGATTTATAATTCTCTAATGACTAATTGACCAGTAGATTTTCAAGAATTGATGTATAGGGATAGGTCTTTCATAGCACTAATCATGTTAGTAGAGTAAATGGTTGATACAACTTAGAGTTGTATGTCATTTAGGGATGTAATTTCTCCTGATCTAATTATGCCCATAGCTAATGATCTCTTTATATAACTCCTAATAAACATCAAGAAAGTTAACTTTACCCCTTTTAATGTTAACCCACATAAGATTCTAATATGGATAAAATAAAATCATAGCAGAGTGAATTGGTAGAAGAAAATGGATCAACGCACACTCATAGAGAGAGATAAAAGCAAATATCATGAATTCTATAATGATATAGGGCATACTATAGATAAATGTAGAGCATTGAAAGAGAAGATTAAATATCGAATAAAAAAAAGTATCTATTAAGAGATTCATTGAGATAAAAAAAAAGCTCAAGAAAGAGGTATCCTCCTCTAGAGAGTCAAATCAATCAAAATCATATGATGAAAGGAGGAAGCCAAAGGATCTAAGATTATTCTAATAATGAGTTGGTGTAATCCATAAGAGTATGGGAGGATCATCATACTAAAATAACTCATTTAAGAGAAAAAAAGGGGTATATTTCTTAGCAAAATATGAGAAATTACTAGTTATTATGGCAATAAAAGATGCTCAAGATATCAAAGTCCCTCATGAAAATGCCTTAATTATCCATGGATATATTGCAAACTTTTTGGTCAAAATGATACTCGTTGACAATAGTAATGGTATTAATTTAGTTACATTAGAAGCTTACAAAAAGATAAAGCCACCAATTAAAGATCTAACTCAGATCAAAATGCCTCTGATAGGCATTAGGAACACTTTAGTCCCAATGATGAGTTTGGTAGATTTGTACTTGGAATTGGGTGATAGGAACTTCTTATGTAAGTGAGTGCACTTTTATGATAGTTCATATGCCTTTTCTCTATAATGCTATCCATGGTAGACCAATTTTCTTCCAATTTATAGTAATATCCAGTATCAGATCGGAAGAGCACACGTCTGAACTCCAGTCACCGG
>CANXYI011134247.1:0-11957 GCA_948208565.1 Hura crepitans | reverse complement strand
ATTTGGTTTTATATTGGTTTTATGGGATCCATAGGTTTTTTTATTGTTGCTTCAATTTTCTTTGTTAAGTATTTTATTTGATTATTTGGTTTTATTCAAATAAATGATGTTGTTATATCTAGATTTGATGATTTCATAGTTTAAATCTATTTTCAACAACCACTTATTATAATATTTGCTCATAAGATTATTACATGATTGATGCTTTGTTTCTTGTTTATTGTCCTCTTCTATCCTAACTATCCCTTTTTAACCAAAAAAAAAAGTAGTGAAAACATCTTATTAGAAGTGTTTACTCTAACTCGAGGTAAAAAAAAAAAGGCATTCTTATAACTTTGGTTTTTATTAGTTAAGTTCATTCACCTCAACCTCATTGTATGTAAATTTGATTAACTATCTAAGATTCTTATCTTCTTATTTCTATTGGTTTGTTTGAAATTAAAATTTCTTCTAATACTTCATTTTTCATTTTTACCTATTTAAGGATTTGGTTTTAATGTCAATTGTTCAATATCCTATTTTTATTCATACAATATAGAATCTAGTTTTAATTTATATTGTTTCACATGTTTTGCAAATGTTTTAAAATTGCCATTATGAAAATTTGTTTGCTTTGTGATAATAATCTCAAAACTATTGCTATTGTTTATCTTTAGCTGACTCTTATCAACTAAAAACTCATTCTTTTTATATTTAGTCTACTTTTTCTTTAACTTATTTTTTTATGCATATCAATTTTAAACTCTTATTCATACTTATATTTTGCTCTAAAAAAATTTTAATTTATTGGAAGGTTTTATCACTGATTATTACTTCTTTTGTTTGATATGACAATTCATCTAATCTGATCTTCACTTTATTATTCAATATCCATCTTGATTAAGATTTCTTTCCTCTTTATCTATTTGATCTAGTTTTTCAAATGGATGTATCCTTATCCAAGTTCTATTAGAACCTGTTGTTATATCTTTTAATTATGGTATTTCTAAGTTTATTTTCTTTGTATGTAATTGCGACAAGATTTGGATGAACAATACGTTTTTGTTATGTGAATTTAGACTTTAAAATGTATATGAACTATCAATTATTCATTTCATTTGCTAATCTCTAGTTACAAAATCACAAATACATTGTAAAATTTATCTTGTTATATCTCTTTTAAATATGGGAATGATTTTGGATTATTACTTGCGCGTTTGAATTATTGGGACCTAGTTACTTCTTGAATTATTTATATATATTGACATACCAAACATTATAATGTATCGAGGTTTATTGTAATCTCACTATTTTATGATAAGATTTGTTATCCCTCTTTAGTCTAACTCTACCATTAAACCAATGAATTTGTTTTTATATGACTATCCTATTAAGGCTTAGGTAGATATCCTATTAGAAGGTCACCGTTGTTTTAATTAAGGTAATTTCTTTTATTTATTATGATTTGAGTTTTATGCTCTTCGAAATCTAATTATGATTTTTCGTTTTTCTTAATTATTAACATTGTTTTCCATTTGTTTACTCTAGATTTTACAAGTCAAATGGACATTTAACAACCTACTAGTTTTCTCATTATCTAAAGTGTGCAAGTAAGGACATTCGCTCATCTTATCTCTACCTATATATAAAACTTCTTGTTATCTTACCCTTGAACACTTGAGCTAAAAGATTCTATGTAACACCCCTATACCCAACTGATTTACTAGTTCAGGTATATGATGTCACAGTACCGGTTCAATTAGTATTCCTTTCTCATTTATCATTATTCAATATTCAGTTAATTCAATGTAATTAGTTTAGTATGGTTCACGTATCATTTACATATAGATGATCTATATCACATATATTCATGTTATCCACATCATTTAACATTTATACTTTAACATCATGTAAATATTTAGAACATTTAAATTGTCATTTGATACAACATTCATAAACAATTATCTCTTTATATGTAAATTATCTGATACTATTGTTTGTATACAAGTATTCCTACATAACATTTGCATGTTTGCAAATGCAAGAACACTTCAATAAGCAAGGATGCTCATAGTGAGTTTGCCTTACCTGTATGTCTATCATGTGAACTCCTAACATTGTTGGGACTTGATCCACTGCTTCGCCTGACCTAACCCATAACCTACATTAGTAAAAAGCCAATATGCTGAGCAAAGTTGCTCAGTGGTGTTTGCAAATACTATGAATTATGCTTATGTATACTCTTTGTAATTTGTATCAATAACTTTACTAAGGTGTCACATCTAACTCTTTTAATTGACTTCTAACTTATACATATGACTAGTATTTGTGTTGTACAATGAATCATGATTGTTCTTATTACTTCTATTCATCTTTTATTATTTACTAATTTATTTATTGTATTCAATTACATTTACTTATATCATGTTCGTGTTTCTTATATCTTTGTGCATAGTCTTTTATAATCTCATTAATCTTCTCATGTAAGAATTATGTTACCTCTATCTTGTATAATTATAAGTAATTATAAGTACAATCTACCCTTTTATTTTATATGTAGCTATTTATTTCCTTCTACTAGTTCTCATACATCTATCTTGTATTAATATTATGAATATTAGTCCTATACTTGTTAAATATTTTCATGCATAACTTTTTCCTAATCCATATATCTTTCACCAATATGTATACTTTAATAGCATCTTCGTATATCATTTATACTTTCATAGCATCTTCATATATCATTTTTGCATTAATATCATTTGATTGTTTAAGTTATATAGATAATTATTTATTCTTCTTATATAGTGTCTTGTATATAAATTCACAACTTCATATAATATATATGTATTTGTAATGATGTATAATGTTCTCATATGTCCTCTATTGTAATATCTTACATTTATAAAATTTTATTCAATAAGTTCTTTCATAAATAATCTTTAAATCTTACTTGTATTCTTTTCATGTGACTATAACTTATATCTCTTTTCTTCCTTATTCTTGTATGCATTATGAACAATTATTAATTAGATTTACATATAATGGGCCATATGATGACCTTATTGTTAATTTTCAGTATACCTTTATTTTTTAAATGTTCCTAAATTATGATCTAACATTTAAATTTCACCAACATTTAAATTTCTTTTATACATTACATTATAATCTTTATATTATCTTATGTTAGTCTAACTTATTCATTTCATAATGGCGTTTGTTCCATGTAATACATCTACTTAAATTTTTAAAATATCGTATTCTTTCTTTTATTTATTTTATCTATGTAAATTTTATTTTTAGCCTTTCTATCCACTAACTTGTACCCTTTCATAATACTTCTACCCCTGATAATCTTATACAATTATCTATGCCAAGATAATAGAATATGTACATGTAAAACACCAAAGTGTCCAAATGTCCATGTATCATGTAAGGCACTACATGCTTAGATATTTGTGTAACATATATGGCATAGTGTGCTGAGCATTCATATAACATGTAAGGGCCCCATAACATGTAAGCACCGAAGTGTTGATCAAGTATTCTTTAGTTGACTGGTCAACCCATCCTAGGCCATAATTGTTTAAACTATCAGGGCGTTTTAACAATTAAATTATTGAATATAATTTTTACTCCATATATATATATTTTTAGTTTGATACTTATGATCACATGTGATTAACTATCTACTTATTTCATCCATCTATTTATTCATTCTTTTGAAAAATTCCTTATAAATACTTTTGCTTATTTATCATATATCATTGTATATAGATTTTACTATTCACGTCACACATATTATTTATTTATTCTTATATACATATATATTTTCATACATTCTTCCCATATATTTCTTATGAATTCAATCTAGTTATTTCTTAACATGTATTTATGTATATTACTTCTCTTACTCATACTTATAAGATTATTAGTTTATTATTTACTACCTCTTTTATCTATTCCTTTTATTTCACCTATATAAACTTTGACTTTAGAATTCTTTAATCATATACATGTATAACAATAATTTTCCTAACCATATTTTCTTATTCCTTATACTAACATTTTCTCACCAATGTTAATTTCTATCATTATCCCTTTTTTTTAAGAATTTAGGATTATCTAATCATATATATTATATCTTAATTATTTAGATAAAATCCTATAATTTATATTACATTATTATCTCATTTAAATCTTTTACTCTCTTCATTCAATCACTTTTAATTTATAATTTTGCTTATTTAATTATATGCATATAATCTTTTCTTATAACTTTTATATTTTCTTTAGTCCTCTTAATTTCTATTATACATCTTTATAAACATTTCCCTCATGTACATGTATCTATCACCATTTACTTTTGCCCTTCTTACTTATTTAATTCAATTATTATTACATTTTTCTATTACTTTTTTTATTCATTTTTTCTTTTGTTATTTATTACAATTTTATGACAACATAAAATATATTTGTTTATAATAATCTCATATTAATTTTAATATCCATATTCATATATTCTTTTATCAAATTAAATTCTTTAAAATAGTATCTATTTAACTTATTCATTTTCCTTTATTCTCCCTTAAATCAAGATTTCTAAGTTTATACATATATTTACATATTCTCATTTCTCTTGTAATTAAATTTTTATTCCAAGTAATACACATATTTCTTTTATTTCTTATATGAAATTCTTCATTGCTCATATACTTATTTATTTTAGAATTCTTTTATATGATCTATGTAATAAACTTAAAAATGTACTTATACATTAATTAATAATTTCTTTACAACTAATACAATACCATCTCAATAATTATAGTATTATATAATCAATAATTTCTCACACCATACATTTCCTTTATTTCGGCCTGACCACTCAAATGTTTTGTATCTCATTTTCTTTCTACATTTGAATCCAAATACAACTTATAATTAATTATGTATTCACATCATAACTTGAGTTTACAAATAACCATACATTATTTCCACATTTATATATTTCGACCACTTAGAGTTTAATACATATTCTTTTATCCAACATCATTTCTATTAATTTACACATGAGAATTTAGCTTCTAGTCAAGTTTTATGCATATATCATCAAGTATTCTTCCAAGCAAAAATTCGGCTTAATGATCATTTAAGGCTACTTGTCTTATTTTTATGGTGTAATCGTCTTAAATCACATAATTTTAGACCTAATTAACAATCCAACTTATTACTAATAACAATTTATCTAAATTAAGCACAAGCACAACTTACAAATGTACACATAACCATAAATCATAGTATTAGAATACACTTATTTTATCAAGCTTTAATCCACCAATATCCATTTAATTCCATCTAATCATCATCTCTTCTAATTCTTTAACTTCCATAATAAATTCCAACTTCAGAATAACCTAAAAGCACTTATCCTTTATCTCTTCTCTTCTTCTAAACCTCTTATTTTTTCATACAATTTAGAGGGGCTAATGTAATAGGTAAAGAGAATAACCTTTAAAGTATGGTATTTAGTAATTATTTGGTAACATAAGATGAAAAAAATGGTGGAAAAAAAGAGAGAATATTTTGGCCATAGGGAAGAAAGGGAGGAGAATAAAGGTAGAGAAATGGTCATCTTTTCTTATTAAATTTGAAAATTAACCTATTTATGTTTATAGCCAAGGGTTAGGATTTAATAAGCTTTACACCTGTATGGTTAAGATCAATCCTATGTGTTATATTTTATTTTTATAAATATTTATTTAATTTAATTTTGGATGGCTAAGATTTCATGTGCACTATTTGCCCAATAGCCACAAATGCTCCTTACACAAAAATCTCATCATGCTTATTTAATAAATTCGTCATATTCCTCTATTTAGTTCCCTAATTTATTTTTAATAGTTCCACCCATAAATAAATTATAACATTATGATTTTTATGTTCCTCTAATTATTTTAGTATAAGGATGTGCAAGTCTCAAATTTTTCAAAGAAAAAGCATAATTTTCGATTCAGCTCTGAAGGTTACTATTCACTCTCAATTGTAATCTAGATTTTATTTTTTATTTTTAACCTCCTATATGACCTCAAATGCTTCTTGAAATACATTATAATTCATCTTATAATTTATCCTTTTATCTTGTCGAGTTAACTCCACTTTGACCCGAGAAGTACTATTCACAGCCTAAGTGTCACTATTCACCAAGACCGCCTCTCGAACCTTATTCTTTTCATATTTTTATGTTCCTGTTATTCCAATATTCCTCATTCTTTTACACATGGTCCTCTCATCATATGGCCACCAAATATGCATTTCTAGTTTTGCCCTTCACTTTCTCATGTAATTTCCTTTTTGCCCTTTCGTCAATTTTCACTCAATTGTTCACACTAATCGATTCTACTCAATCTGTACGCCTTTTTCATTCCCTAGTTTTCTTTTAATTCCCATTCTATCCCTATGTAAATCGGACCAAAAATTGGTGTGTGACATTCTAATCCTTTAAAGTATGTTACTACTTGAGATTTTTGTTAGTTTGATCATATCTTTGTTTATATATGGGTTATACATTTTGTTATTTTTAACAATTTCATACATTCTATACACATGTGATTTTTATCATAATTTCTTGTAAAAGCTTTTTATAATTATTCTTTTTCTTGAGTTTAATGTATAGATAATGACTTTTATATATTTCCTAGAGTGATTATTTGAAAGTTACGTTTATTAGCTATTAACTTTTACTAATTATATATTATCTTTCATTTGTTAGATTTGGCTTATATGGACTAATAGCTAAAAATTGATTATCTCTATCCATTCTATATGATTTTTTTTTTTACCATAACTCTCTATTACTGAGGGTGTAGGAAAGAACAATAAAAGAAAAATAGAGAGTAGTTAATTGAGTAGTTGGCTTGAATTAAAAATACCAAGCTTTGTTTTATCTTTGAAGAAAATAAATAATGGATTTTATCACACTAGAGACTTGTCAAGCTAATTTTTTTTTTCCTTTTTTAGTCATTACTTATTTGAATATTTGTTATGTTATGATGTATTTAATTTAGAAGATTTGTCTTTAATTAAAATCTTCATTAATTATTATTTTTATATTCTCACTTATCTTATTTATCTATTTAATTGAAGATAACATAGACCCAGCAAAAAAAAAGGTATTTGTCAACAAAGGAGTAAAATCAAATCCGCCTATAATAGGGATGGTTTTAATGATTAAGGAAGTAATAGTTCCAAACAATGCTAAGTTTTCCTGATCTTTACTAACTTATTTATCTCATATATTTTTTTTATATTGTTACTATTTTATTGGGAATGTTGTATGCTAGTAGATTGTTCTAGGATTTTATTACATGTATCTGTTTATCTGTTTATTATTTAACTAAATATCATATGCTTAGTTATGTGTATTTTGAGTTACATATTTAACTTATAATTTAAGTCCTTTTTTATTTAAGTTCTTTTAGTAATGGATCCATGCGCAACTAATGATTTTCCCTTTTTTGAAGAAAAAAACTCTTATTTTATCATTTCTTTCTCTTAATTTTTTATCGAGCTACTAGAATGATAAGAAGAGAAATTCATGCCTCACTCCTACCTATTAAATAACTCTTTTTCTTCTTTAATTTCTTTACTTTAAAGAATGTATTACACCCTTTACTCGATCCAATCACCAGCCTGATTAAGGAGTGACACAACTAATATCCGAATTGTTAAAAAATCATTATATTTTAAAACTTTATTTTGAAAATCCATTTTAAAACCTTATAAGACTCTTAAAAATGTGAATTAACAAAAGCCATTTTAATGCTTATATTATTGGAGTCCTCATGTCGAAAATTTGGCAGCATAATAGCTATCTAAGGACATTATCCCAAATAGTAACCTACATGAAAACACATTTGTATAATATCCAAACACTTCAACCTAACTCTGTGATCCTTCTAATCACTCCAATAACATCATCAAAACACATCAACCCAACACAAGGAAGAGAGCATACAAAAATGAAAACAAAATGTGCACGCTTTAGTTATGTTTACTTATTTCATTTAAAGAGTTTATAAAATTATATACAAACATGTCTAGGTCCAATCCCTAATACATATATGAGTGCCCCTTTAATATGTATATCACATAATAATCAAAATAACAACAAAGTACCAAAAAATTCCTTCACTTAATCTACTCTTCCAATAGTGAGGCTATAACTTTAATCAGTTCTTTTACCTATACACCGTAAACAAAGATGTGCTAAATGATATGTTTAGTGGTGTAATCAATATAATATATGTTCACATGCATTCATAAATTTATACATTTATCCAATCATGCATTTATTTCTCTTACCATGCATACTCTTGTATCATACGAGATAAAAATAAGCATTTATAACTTATAGAAATATAGACATGCATATAAGCCTAACATACTTCATCATAATCATAAACATAATACATGTAATTGCCTTATCATTTAGTTAATATATCATGTCCAATATTAATATTCATTATAATATGATAACATAAACTATAGCATTCATAATATTAAACATTATGTTCACATACATATAATTTAACATTCAATAACATGAACTTCATTATATCATCTATTATTATCCATGATCATAAACCTTTAATCTTATTCTTATTAAGCTTTATCATCTAATTATTTATTTTGTTTTCCTATACTTAAGAGACAATTACTCAAAATTAGATAATGGGACTCTCTAGCCATACAGGTTGTATATATGTGTAGTGGCCTTTAAGGACCTATACGACTGTTGTACCTGCTTAGGTATATGCAGTGGCTCCTCTGAACCTATACAACTATTGCACCGACCTAGTAGTGTACAGTGGCCTCCCTAGACCTATCCAACTACTATCCTAACCTAAACACGTGATAATATCTGAATATGTGTGTAATGGCCCATTTGGACCCATAAAACTACTAAACTAGCCTATGGGCATCAAGGTACCCTAGTAGCTACTATCTATCTCTAGTTAACCGATTAAGCTATCCCATCTAGGTTGCCTAATCGTATGGGCCAATCATTGTATTTGTCTATGTTTCACCATCTTAAGTAATTTAAAGTAAGTTTTATTCTTTATATGGTTAACTCATTACCTTAAGGAAAAGATATTGTTTTTAGATCAAGTGTTCTCAATTAAGCAATATTCATTCTCTATGTGTCCATATGCCATTTTATCCATAATCACGTTATTCATCATATCCATATCTCAATGTTCATAATACTTTGCATCATCATCATCTTATATGTATCATGACTTTATCAAGGTATTGTCATGTCACCATTCATTTTGTCATGCTTTAATCTTTCATATCTATATGTTTATCATTCATAACCATGCATGCATTACATGTAGCATAACTTACCCCATTTATAGCATACCACTTGGCTACATGATTATCTTGTGACATAAAACTTATGCCTACATCATGTTAACTCCTATGGTCATCTTAAACATAAACCATCATTTTATGGTCATACATCAATTCACATACATCACTAAAAATTTACTTTACATGTTGTTCAAGCATTATCACACATAAGCACATATATTATCATGTTCATATACACAATGTTTACATGGCTATTTACATATAAAAGCTTAATCCCACATAACACATTCATTGTTTAAAACATGTTAAAGCATCATAATGTCCCTATTAACCATTCGACCAACATCACCTCTCCACGTAATCATTATTTAAAGTTCACATTTATAAGTCACACATTTCTTCACATATCACACAATCATCGAAGCATACTTTAGACCATTCTTTTATATTTTATGCCACATATAAACTAACTTACATTCTTCATCATTTAACATTCATTGGTTCTTATGTTCAACTCACACATAATTACTAATTACATACTCAATTATAACATTATCACTCTTATTACTACTATTCACACCATAATCACCTATAACATAACTTAAGCATAATAAGACAAATTTAAGCGATAACACAACACCTAATCAACACTGCTATTATTTCACACTTAACCCAAACTTTTGTATCATTTTAACCTTGTTGCACTAACCAATTCCATTCCAATATCTTAACACACATACAAGGCCTATTAACATGTACACATCAAGCACTATCATATGAACCATTTAGCCAACCTAAGACTCACACTCTAATTCACTAATCTTTCAACATATACACCTAATTATACATATATACAACATCACATTACATATATAAGGCACACATAAACACAATTTCATCAAATACCATCACTCATATACTTACATACATATTCACATTAGGATTTTCACACACATAATATACTAAATGGATTACACGTATTAATAAGTCTAAAAACACCACAATTTCTCCTTTAGACCTTTTCCTTGCCTTTATCTTTCCTTTGCTCCACTTTCTTTAAAAACATATTTTAGGAACAAAACTCAAAAATTCATATAAATTCACATAAGCATACATACTCAAAACTAACCTTATAATTGTGTACTTAGGCACCTAAAGGACTTAGAAAATATAAAAACCCAAAAAAACTCACCACATCATTTTCAAGTTATTACTCACCTTATCCTTTATAAGCAGCTAAAACCTTGCTTCTTGATATTGTTTTCTTACTTTTAAAGGTGTAATAAAACTTTGGAGGTAAAGAATAAGTGATTAGAAGTGTGATTGTGGCTTAAGATTAAGAGAAGAAGAAAAGGAAATGGTGAATTAAGGGAGAAAAGTCATTGATTATGTTGAGGAAAAGAAGATGATACTATTCAACCATTGACCATTTTTAAGAAGACTTTGACCCTCTTATATAGGGTCCTCTAATTAAGGACCATAAACTCTCCTCCTCAACCAATAGCTCACAATAATCCACCTTATGTTCATTATTTATACCTCAAATAAAATTTCTAATAAACCTATAAAACCTCTTAAAATGTAACCCAAAAGCCTAAAAAATTCATGCTTAAAAATTAAGAAAAACATATTAAAATTCATATTTTTATCTTTACCTAATTTTTATAAAAATATTTCTCAATGTTCAAAAATTTCAATTCCAATGCCAATGGACTATTTGAAATATTTGAGCATTAGGTTGTATCAATCCCAAGTCAATTTGAGTAAAAACGAAATATTTTATAACTCAGCTAAAATTAGGTTACTATTTACACTACACTACTATAAAATCTTTACACTTGTTTTTAACCATCTTAAAGACTTCATTTTCATTTCAAATTTTATCCAAAATTATATTATGATTAATACTTCCATTCAGTCACTTTAGTGTATCCTAGGTCTAAGAAATATTGTTCACTTCCTAAGAAGTAGTATTCATAATATCAAGAATTTTAGGCATTACAAAATGGTTGAGTTTCAAGCGTTATTCCTATTTTGAGTTGTTTAAACTTATCCTTAGTTGTCTTTTTCCTATTTTAAATCCAAATCTATTTTTCTCTTTTGAAATATGATATTTTTCTTCTTTTAACCCTATGATGATTAAGATCATATGAAAATATCTTATTTTCGTGTTAATCTAAATAATGTACTTAATCTAAAATTATTTAATGTTTACTAATTTTTGAAAGTAGTGAAAGTGTTGGCAGTAATGAAGTTACCTATTTTTAGTAATTTAAAGGCTAAAAGTATAAGTAGCTTACATTTTGCTAAGCATTTTAGTAACTTTTTGTCAGTTACACATTTTAGTACTTTATACATCTAAACTTCAAGAAGTGGTGGGTTAGTATCCATGTTAACTTAAAATAATGATATGAATAATATAATAATCTAATGGCACAAGCAATTAGATCTAAAACATCAAAATGCATTTAAAAACTACTAAATCATTACTGAACTTTCCCATTGACCACAAAAATTAAGTGCCAACTTTTATGATAAATATATAGAGAGTTTTTAAACTAAAATCAATAAATAATAAAGAAATGATATAAGATAAAGTGCTA
>CANXYI011134196.1:0-11262 GCA_948208565.1 Hura crepitans | reverse complement strand
GAGGATGGAAGCAATGGCTAGGCTTATTTCCATGGGTAAAAGGATTAATCTTGTGGAATTATCCTTAGAATCTGAGGAGGTTTTACCTTCTAAGTTCAAAATGCTAGAATTACCCAAGTTTGATGGGACTTCAAATCCTAGAGCTCACATCAAGCAATATGCCACGGTTATGAGAGGTACTGAGCTCAGTACTAAACACAAGGTAGCATATTTTAGCTTAACATTACAAAAAAGGGCGATCGATTGGTACCATGGGATAGAAAGAAAATTTAAGGAAGATTAGAGCAAGATCACGGAAACTTTTATCAGCTAATATGACTATAGCACATATATGGAGGTCACCATGAAAGACCTCAAGTTGCTTAGGTAGAAACCCAATAAGACCTTCATTGAGTACTTGTCGAGGTAGAGGTCCGAGTGCTAAAGATAAGGAAAAAGCCAAAAACATCATATCAGATTCGATTATTCATTAAGAATGCTAATCCTTATTTGAAAGATGGCTTGAAGGCCAAAGGGTTGAAGGATTAGGAATCCTTGAAAGACATAGCCATAGATATAGAAGAGGAGCATAATAAATAGAAGAAGAGTTCATAAGGGTTTGGTAATAGGAGGAATCAAGGAGCTAGGAATGCAAATGGAGCTAGTTTTAGGCAAGGATCTAGTTTTGGGCAAACTGTTGAGGTATCTGTTGTTACGAAGGCATTATTCAAATTTGGGTAAGCTGCTATCTAGGTGTTTGAAGAGGTTTCAAAAAGAGGGGAAACTCCAACCTCTGCTTCCTAAGCCTACCAAAGGCAAGGGCCAGTCTTACCATAGGGAAAATCTATATTGTCAATACCATCAGCACATTGATCATGATACTGATAATTGTTGCACTTTGAGAGATAGGATTCAAGATTTGATTGATTCAAGACAAATACCTAATCCAGAATAGAGGCAGAAAAGCTAGGGTATGTACATAAGAGTTTCTCCTTCGGTTAATATGGTTAACTCGTTTCTCTCAAAATGGTATGTCTTTTAAGATTTGTATGGGAATGATTATTTGGCTGTGAAAAGAAGTGCTAAGGTGAATCAGAATTCAATATGTATGATAGACATATAGGCCACAGATAGTGAGAATGAGTTAGAAGATCAAGTTTAAGACTTATAGGTAGATTCTAATTTAGAATAGAAGGTGAGTGAGGAAGCAGAAAATAAAGTAGTGACTCGCAGTGGTTAAGTAATGCTAGAAGTAGAAAGGGATCCAACTCTTTCGATAGTGGAGAATGAAAAAGATGCTGTCACTAAATAGTTAAAGAAAACTCTTGCATAGATCTCAATTTGGGATCTACTGTGATAATCTGCCTCTCATTGCTAGAAAGTAGTCGAAGCTTTTATGCACAGCAACCATTTCTACTACCATATCACCATCCGAGCTAGTGGCAATGGTAAAAGGAGAGGAGAAGACAAAAATCAATTTTTCTGATACGGATCATAACCATCCTTTGTATATCAAAGCAAAAGTGAACGGCAAACACACAGCCTATGTAATAGTGGATGATGGGTCGTCGATTAATGTGTGCTCACTTAAGGCTGTAGCAGCATATGGAATTGAGGATTCGTTGATCTCCTAGTCTAAGCTTACCATTATGGCTTATAACAATACCAAAAGGTAAGCATACGGGACTTTCAATGTCAAAGTTAAAATAGGGGTGATCATGGATGATGTAGAGTTCATAGTGCTCGATATTCCTGCAAATTTCTCCTCACTTTTGGGAAGGCTGTGGTTCTATAAGCTAAGAGGAGTTCTATCGATGCTGCATCAGATAATCAAAATCCCTCATGACGGTGAGATTGTGACAATCAAGGCTACAAGGGAGAATCAGGTGTTAATGCTTGAAATAGTTAACCAGCCTTTCAATGGCTTCCAAATTGCTAGGGTCTTTCACAAGAAGAGGAAAACCTTAGGGTGCTGAACATGATGAAAAATATGAACTATCTGCCTGGAGCTGGATTGGGACATGCTTCAAAAGGTTATGTTTTAGTCATTCAACCTCAAGGACAAAAGGATCAAAAGGGGTTGGGATACACAGTAGAGATGTTAGAACTGAAGAAGACAAGAAAAGATATATCCCTCTCCTATAATAGAGCTTTGTCCGAGCCGAAGGAAATGTCAGTTATTATAGGGAATCTGAGCTGACTGTCGTTGAGGGATAGGTTATGCCAAGATTCAAGATCTTCAGTGATGTATTCGATTGGGCTGCTAATAAAGTGAAAATTGTTTCGAATTTTTGGGATGAGGAAATTACGATCAACCTGACTAAGATGGAAATCAGATGTGAAGAAGAGATCTTGATTGATGCTATGCTTCAAGAAAAAGGGAAAAAGAAGATGTAAAAAGAAAGTTTGCCTAAAAGTTCTTTTAATAATTTATATGTACCTGAACTTTTTTGATGATGATGTTCCTATTTCCTTAGTTAATAATATGACTGATTTTGCTTATTTTTATGATGTCTCATCTAACTACATCATGCATAATGATAATTATGACTCGCATAACATGTTTGATATTAATTCAATCAATACTACCTCGTTTAATCTCAGTATTGAGGAAAATCCAAAATAGATCTTAATTGCATCTGATGTAACTCCTGAAAAGAGGAATAAATTTGAGAGAATGCTAAAAAAATACAAAAAAGTCTTCACCTAGACCTACGAGGATATGCTTGGGGTAGATTAAAAAATAGTGAAATATGCCATACATGAAACCAGTGAAGTAGAAGTTATGACAAATGAGACCAAAATAGGCGAAAAAGATAAAGGAAGAAGTATATAGGCAAGTTGAGGCTAAATTTTTGGAAGAAGTACAGTATCCAACGTGGCTAGCTAATATGGTTCTTGTCACTAAGAAGGATGAAAATGTATAAATATGTGTAGACTATAGAGATTTGAATAAAGCTTGCTCAAAAGATGACTTCCCATTGCCTCATATAGACATGTTGATTGATAGTGCAACAATGTGTAAAATGTACAGCTTTGTGGATAGGTATGCTAGCTATAATTAGATTCTGAATAGAATTACTGACAAGATAAAGACTGCTTTTATCATAGAATAGGGCACTTTTTGTAACAAGGTTATGCCCTTCAGGTTGAAAAATGCTGGAGCTATATACCAGAGGATGGCCACAAAGATTCTCAATGATCTAGTTCATAAGGAAGTGAAAGTGTATATTGATGACATGATGATCAAATCCTCTACGAGAGAAGGGTTTTGAGGCCTTAGAGAAATTCTTCAAAAGGATAGATAAGTACAATCTTTGCCTGAACTCAAAGAAATGTGTCTTCGGTGTGACTTCAGGAAAGCTCCTAGGACATATTGTGAGTCAAAGAGGGATCGAGGTGGACCTTGATAAAGTTAAAGCAATCTAAGAAATGCCAGTCCTAAAGAAAGATAAAGAAATAAGGGGATTTCTAGGTAAGATCCAATACATTAATAGCTTTATAGCTAAGCTCACCACTATATGTGAGCCTATCTTTAAACTTCTTAGAAAGAACTAGCCAACTAAGTGGAATGAGGACTGCTAGAAAGCTTTCGACACAATCAGTGAGTATTTGCTAAACCCACCAGTTTTACAATCGTCGAGGCATGAGAAGCCGATGATCCTCTATTTGTCTATCGAAGAAAGTTCAGTGGGGCTTATGATAACACAGAAAGATGAGATGGGTGTTGAATTTGCAATTTATTAGTTAAGAAATTTCTCCCTTATAAAGTCAAATACATAGAGGTGGAAAAGATCTATTTACCAATTGTATGGGTTTTAAAGAAATTGCGACACTACTTCTAATTATACACTATATAGGCTATTTCCAAGCACAATCCACTAACATATCTCTAATCGGCACCGTCTTTAGTGGGTAGAATGAGTAAATGGCTCCTCTTGATCCAAGAATTTGATATTCAGTATATAACGAGAAAAACCAAAAAAGGGCAAGCAGTTGCGAAATTCTTGGCTAATCATTCACTAGAAGGTGAGCAATTGGAGTTTGAATTTTCGGATGAAAACTTGAATCTAATTGTGGTCTAAGGATGGTAAATGTACTTTAATGGAGCAGTAAACAACAAAGGGGTAAGAGTAGGAGTGATTTTAATAACCCTTAAAGGAGAAAATTTGTCGTTAGCAAAGAAGCTATGATATAGAGTCACCAATAACATGGCAAAATATAAAGCTTGCATATTCGGACTAGAAGCATTGTTGTCTTTGGGTGCTAAAACTATTGAAGTGTTTAGGGATTCGTCATTGGTAAAGATTGATGCCTTATGCAGAATTCCTGAAGTGAGTTAGTGGATAATTTGAGATATGTACTTTCTGTCATGTTCTGAGAGATGAGAATCAGCTAGCAGATGCGTTAGCTACCTTAGTTTCCATGTGGGATAATCCAAAGGGGATAATTATAAAACCAGTTATCATTTCCAGTTTTGAAAGGCTTTATTACGAGACAGAGTAAATCATGGAAATAGAGCAAGGAAAAGACAAGCCATTGTTTTATGACATCTAAAATTACTTAGAAAGTGAAAAGTTCCCTAAGGAAGCCACAGATAAGGATAAAAAGGTATTAAGAAAGTTGTCAACTCAATTCATTAACGTAGATAGGGTCCTATATAAAAGGCAAGTGAATGGTCTTCAACTTTATTGCTTAGAGGAATAGGAGGCAAAAAAGGTCATGAAAGAAATACATGCTAGTTCATATGGCACACATATGAATGGTTTAGAGCTAGCCAAGAAGATCATGCGCCAAGGATTCTTTTGGCTTACTATAGATCATGATTGCTCGAAATACATGCAAGGGTGCCACAAGTGCTAGTAGTATAGAGATCTGAAACATGTACCAGTATCCGAACTTTACAGCTTATCATCTCCTTGGCCATTTGCTGCATGGGGGATTAACATAGTGGGAGAGATACATTTGACAACGTTAAATAGGCATCATTTTATTGTAGTGGCAATCAATTACTTCTCAAAATGGGTTGAAGTAGAATCTTTTAAGAAGTTAGGGGCAAAAGAAATGGCTAGATTCATAGAAAAGAGTTTGATCTATAGATATGGGGGTTTCACACCATATAATTTTAGATAACAGTGTCCAGTTTCAAATAAAAACAAAGGCTTTCTCACAAAAATACAAAATTTAGCAGCATAAGTCTTCACCCTACAACTATAAGCCAATGAAGTGGTCAAAGCAGCAAATAAGAACCTCATAAGGATTTTGGCCAAAATAGTTATGACTTATAAAGACTAGGCGGACAAGCTTGCCTTTGCTCTATGGGGGTACAGAACTACAATCCGAACTTCAACAGGTGCTACTCAATTCTCTTTGGTGTATGGGATAGACACACTACTTCTAGTAGAGGTTGAGCTATAGTCATTGAGAGTGGCAATAGAAGTAGAGATTCCTGAGACTGCCTGGGTTGAAAAAAGGGTCCAATAGTTGAATTTGCTAGATGAGAAGTGATTAAGAGCTAATTATCACAATCAAGTTTACTAGAAAAGGATGGCACATGCCTTCGATAAAAGGGTGAAGGATTGTAAACTAAAAAAAAGGAGGGCTAGTCATCAAGCAAATGAGACTGGGACTACCCAACCCAAGAGGTAAGTTCAAGCCAAATTGGGAAGGGCCATTCATCCTAAAGCAAATGTTACCAAAGGGCACTGCCATTTTTATAGATTGTGATGGAAATGAACTAAGGGAACCTATGAACATGGTCAAGCTAAAAGGCTCTACAGCTAAAGACAACTAAAAGAGAAAAAGAAGAGAAATAATAGCCCTATGGGTCGAAGACTGGCAAATGGTGACCTTGCTAAAAGTGGGCACCCCGATAGGGTGAAGACCGAAAAAAGGCATCCTATGCAAAAATTAGGGGTTGAGAGAAAATAGTTAATCAAGAAAACCCTCGTGGGCTAATTGATGACAAGAGTTTAAGATGTGCTTAATAACACCCTTGATTAAACGAGGAAATATGTTGTTGCATTAACGTCTGATTGTGTTTATCATAAAATGCAAATATGATGTTGCTAGATAGGACCGCTTTAATAAGCATGATTGAGCATTTTATAAACTAGGGGAGTACAATGTCAAAGGTAATAAAAAAGGGGGGGTATATAATAAAAAGATAGAAAAGTTTCTTGTTGATTCTATCATTTTAAGTCCTCTGTCTCTTGATGTTGCTCTCACCACTTAGCCTCAGCTAACAAGCCCTGTTGTCTTAAGAGGGACTTGTTACCCATTCCTTATATACATCTAAAGTCTAAAAGTTGCAAGCAATTTTGGGTACAATGTTTGCCTTCAAAGGTAACTATTTCCACAGCTCATGATAATCGAAAGTGAAAGTAACAGATATATCTCCACCTCTGAAAGATAGTAAGGAGGTTATGATCCTTTGAGTCTAACCAAATTGCCTCATGTAATGATCAGGAATGCAAAAGATAAACTTGTGAAGGCTATCCAGAGGGACATAACATGATGGACCGCTGCGCCACACGTACAGTAAGCAAATCTAAGGGTTTCTAAAACTTATGTCATTGTCTATTAAAGAACTCAACCATGAAGCCCATCGCTCAACATTCGTGAAACATTGTATAATGGCTTAAGATAGCAAGTGCTTCAAGCTATAGGATCCAAGGACACGAGGTAGAGGATCATCCAATAGGCAAAGCTTTTTTTATAGCCAGACCTAAAAAAAATGCTATTAGGAATAAAAACCCATAGGGGCATCCTAAGTAAAAGTCAAGTGGAGGATAGGGTGAAAACTCGTAAGGGCAGTTTATCCTTAAAAGTTTGGTAGGAATGAAACCCTATAGGGCTTCCTAGGTAAAAGGCAGACCAAAGAATAAGGCGAAAACCTCTTCCTCAAAGGTGGTCTATTCTTAAAAAAAAACCTAAAGCAGAAGTGGGCCCCCATAAAAGAATTTAACTTCTCCTGATTTCACAGCATCCAAGCCCAAAATTATTTTAGCTAAGATTAGAGGAAAAGGATTCAGCCTTTTCTTCAAGTTATTAATCACACTGAACAGCTAATAATCTCTAGAATGGTCTTCGGCTGAAACTATCAAATATTTAAAGAAGAATATGAATAAGTATGCACCCACTCGAAGGGTTAGAATGTCCGTGTAACTATTAGCATAATCTAGCAAGGCACTCAGAGAAATTGTCGCTCTTCGTGGAACCCATCTGGTAGCCAGGGAAGGTAGTATGCCCAGTACATCAACAGCTTCATATGAATAATGGGTAACACTGGTCAAATAGTAAGGCAGTGTGTCAGAAGAATAAAATATGCCTAACATTGTAGCAAATTCCTCAGATAGGGGGCATAGTTCTTGATGAGAAAATCAAAAGACATGGAATTACAGATCCCAAAATCAGGTCGTTGCCGTGAGAAAAGTCTAATCAAAAGGCACTCTTTGAAGGAATTTTAGCCCGCTAAAAGGAGCCAAGGTAAGGACTGCCTATGTAAAAGGGAGATCCAGAATTTTGTGCAGCTTCTTGAGGAATTCATCACTCATTGTTGCCAAAAATGGAAAAAAACTCAAGTGGCATGAGGATCTATGCATACATTAGGGTATTTATAGTATTTAGGAGTAAAAAAGACAATTTGGGCAAAAAAGGCATTTTCAGCTAGAAAATGGGCATTTTCTGCCAGAAAATGGGCATTTTCTGCCAGAAAATAGGTATTTTCTAGTTAAAAATGGCCGTTTTGATTTGGAAAATAGGCATTTTGGGTTCAGCCTTAAAACGTCCATTTTCAAGCCTCAAAACGGCCCTTTTTTTATTGAGAAAACGGCCATTTTCCCACCCAATACGGCCTTTTTCATAGCCCGAAACACCAATTTTGGCAGGGCAAAAACACCCATTTTCCCAATGCTATAAAAGCTACATTTTTCTAATTTTTCACCTTTTTCATACATTTGGACAATTTTTTTCACATAAGCACCATATAAGCATACTACGGAAACCATACCACCACAACAATGAAGTAGTCCACACTATCAACCTGTGCTAGAACATGTGGCCGTACCTGGTTGGCTTATTAATGAGAAGATGGAGCGATACAGATGCTTGACCACTAAAACTCAGATTTGGACATCCAAGACTGAGTAGACCAGTTGCTCGCCTAAAGACATTGAAGATGACCAAGAGAACTAAAAAGGCTAGTATTGGTGGGAAGTATACAGTGAAGAGGAAGGTCGTTAATATCTAAGGATGCAAAGACTATGGCAAAGTGAAAGCAGGGGTTGCTTACACCTTGAACACTGCAAATGTCATGACAATTAAAAGCTTCGGATGCTGAAAGAGCAGAGACCACCTTCAGCCTCTTAGTCTTTATTTTAGTGTTACTTTATTTTATTGCACTTATCTGTTCATCTTAGATTAGGACACAAAAGTTTGTACTCAAAGATAGTCATTCATAAAATTGACATATTTTGTGCCTATTGCCTTTTGCCAATACATGGACAGAATAATAAAATAGTAAAATACCTATTAAATAATGACAAATGAAAAATGATGATTAAAAAATGATGATGATGATAAAAAAAAAAAAAGAAAAGATAAGAAAAGAAGAGAGATACAAAAAGCTAAATAAAGAGATAAGTAAAA
The DNA here is from genome assembly GCA_948208565.1 of Hura crepitans. Taxonomy (NCBI): domain Eukaryota; kingdom Viridiplantae; phylum Streptophyta; class Magnoliopsida; order Malpighiales; family Euphorbiaceae; genus Hura; species Hura crepitans. The sequence continues at coordinate 2,634 of CANXYI011134196.1, read as the reverse complement.
TGAGATAATAATAATAATAATAATAATAATAATAATAATAATAATAATAATAATAATAATAGAAAAGAAGAAAAAGAGAGAGATATAAGAGGACCAAAAAAAAGAGAAATGCATATGCACTCACACACGTAGCATGCATCCGTATTATAATTGACCTTTAGTGAACTAATGCGTTTTACCTCATGTTTTCCACATAGGGGGCAACCCAAATTTTAGCTTTCAAGAGGACCCAAGTGCAATGTCCTAGCATTGCCTGAGGTGACTCATCTTTAGGTGTAGCATCCTGACACTTCCTAAATCAATCAAACCAAACCAACCCTGGGTGCAGCGTCTTAGCACTGTAAGTCTAATCAACTCATCTTCGGATGCAACATCCTAACACTAAACAAACTCAGGTGCAGTGTCCTAGCGCTACCTGAGCTGACTCATCTTCAAGTGCAGCATCCTAGCACTACCTAAATCAATCAAACTAAACCAACCCTAGGTGCAGCATCCTAGCATTGCCCAGGTCTCATTAACTCATCTTTAAGTGCAACATCCTAGCATTACCTAAACTTAGGTGTAGCATCCAAGCACTGCTTGAGCCAACTCATCTTTAGGTGCAACATCCTAGCATTACCTGAATCAACTCATCTTTAGGTGCAGCGTCTTAACACTGCCTGAACTTAGGTACAACATCCTAGCACTACCTGAGCCAACTCATCTTCAGGTGCAGCGTCCTAGCACTACTTGAATTGATCAAATCAAACCAACCATTAAGTGCCACATCTTAGCACTACCTAACTTCAAAGAGGAGAGGGAGAGGAGAGAAGAAAGGAGAAGGAGATGAGAGAAAAGAGGAGAGGAAGAGAAAGAAAGAGAGACAGAAAAAAGGGACAACCCAGATTTAATCCTTTCAAGAGATTTCCAGGTGCAACATTCTAGCACTACCTGAACCAACTCAAACTTAGGTGCAAAATCCAAGTGCTACCTAGACTGTACTGACTCCAGTCTTGGCATATCATAAAGAAAGATCACCCTTGAGGTACGTGTCTCTATCCTTTCTGAACTTTAGGTCACCTCACACACTCTATAGTCACCTCCCCTTAGTTGGGGGCAACTGTATACAATGGGTTTCTGGGGCTTCTAGGTTCGATTTTCCTAATGATGATAAAAAGGACAAAAATCCCAAAAATAAATTTTTTATGTCCAAACCAAAGAAATCAAAACTTTATCTTATAAAAAAAACCCTCGAAAACAACCATTTTCCAAGTGAAAATGGCCATTTTGACTGTTTCGACCCAAAGCGGGCTGTCCCGTGTGTGGGACGCCCGTTTTGGCTTAAAAAATGGCCGTTTGGACCATTTGGCTCAAAACGGGTGTTCTCACATACAGAATGGCCATTTGGGCCCATAATAGTTAAAAATGGCTGTTATGGCCGTTTTGCTTTTAGAAATGGCTGTTTGGCCATTACTGCATTGGGAAACAGCCGTTTTCAATCAAAACACCCATTTTCTACCTTGGGGTTATGCGTAAAAGCCAATTGGGTCATTTTAAGCTAAGGTTGGTTAATCGAAGGAGAGAGAAAATATTCTAGAGAGAGAAACTGCATAAAAAACGCCAAAATACTCTTCCAAACTCTATTTTTGAATTTTTTTCAAGATTCAAGCACCATTTTCATTTTGAGTTGAGATCTTTCTGAAGGCAAATATATCGGTGTGTTGACTGACCCACTTTTTCATCTATTTTTCATTTTTCTTTCTGCATTTTATCCATCTACTAGTTAAATGTGGTAAATTATTTGTGTTATATTTTTGCACTTGTGCGATTGCTTGTTTTTCCTTTAATTTTTATTCGTAATTTTATTTTTGCTTTGCATTAAAAATAGTATTTTTGGTCATTTGAGCTGATTTTATTTTTCTTTTTTGCATTATCTATCTACTAGTTAGATGTGGTAATTTATTTGGATATTTTGCATTTTTGTGACTATCTATTTTTATTCTTTTTTTGTCTGTCTTTTTATTTTTGCTTCGCATCAAAAATAGTATTTTTGGTCATTTGGGCTAATTTCATTTTTCTTTTTGCATTATCCATCTACCGGTTAGATGTGATAATTTATTTATGCGATATTTTATATTTTTGTGACCGTTTATTTTTATTTGATTTCTGTTTAATTTTTTATTTTTCATTTGCATGCTAATATATTATTTCTGTTGTTGTGATTCAAGTAATCTGATTATTCGGGGCTAATTGTTGTTATTATTGCCTATTATTTATTAGATTGTATTTTAGGCATTCCAAAATATAATTTTCATTTTTCATTCGGTTATATTGTATTTTAAGTAATTGCCTTGTATTTTATTTTTTCATTCGAATTATTTCCATATATATTTCGTGAATGCTATAATAATTAGGAAAATGATTTTTCATGCCATCGAAAAAATAATCAAAATATTTTTATTTAATTAATTTGTGTTTTATTAATAAAATGGGCTTGATTTTTCTTAATAAAAGTCACAATAAAATTATTTTCTAAAAATTAACATGTGAGAACCAAAGTTCTCAAATTAAATATATTACCTGATTTATGTATGACACATCTAATTTCAATCTCAAAATATTCCATAAACACCGGATTAGGTAGAAAAATAGTTT